>RYYW01000112.1:166042-177222 GCA_013621005.1 Aeschynomene evenia | reverse complement strand
TTATAGAATCTGATGTGGATAAAGTTGGACCAAGTTGGTCGAAGAGAAGAGGAGTGATCTTGATCAAGTTTAAAGTGACGATCCATCTGTTCCTTTTGCAAGTCTTAGTCAAACTGAGTTTCTTCTAAGAATCCTTCAGTAGCACATGTTTCTGAGACATGACTGGCGTCAGTGGCTATTTCTGAGCAGAGCTCAGTGCTAGCAGCAGTTGCCACTTCAACATTTGCTGAGACGAGAGTTTCCTTGGGCTCAGAAGGTTGATCAATTAAGTTCCGGCCGTCCAAAACTCTCTGAGTTAGTGACTTAGCATCCATTTTATATTTCTCTTCCAAGCATTCGTGCTTCCATTTGCTCTTAAGAGTACTCGCATCTAATTTTCTTTTTCTGCCTGTGGGTTGATCAATTGTTGTTTCCTCAGAACCTTCAGTCATGATGATCATCTTAGGGTCCTTTTGAGGGACATTCTGAGGTTTCTCAGAATCCATGCTTCTTTGTACATCTTTCTTCTTCTTCTGTTTTTCATCTGATGAATCAGTTCCCTTATTCCTACTTTTGTTTTCTCTGGAAGCAGTCATTATAGAAGATGTTTGAGGATGAAAGAGGAGAAGAGAGATAGATCAAGGGAGGTAGGATGAGGAGAGAATTTGGCAGCGATTTGGCACAATTTGGGAAGCAAACTGCTCAGATGGTGCAGTGCTTTATAGAACTGCCAGAAACTAGCCGTTGCCAACATGAATTTCGAAAGTTACCGTTGCCAAGATGAATTCTCGAAAGTTACCGTTGGTCCTTCTGAGAATTTCACCTTCTGAGAAAATTTCCAGAAGACTTCCTTTCTGAGGGATGGGTCTTCTGAGAGAAGATTTTCTTAGAACAAGGTTTTCTCAAGTTAAGCTCAGAAGCTTAGTTCTGACTTTTATGTCTCAGATTCTAAGCTAAGGACTAAGGGGAGTTTCTAAGAAAATATTTTTCAGAATTTAAACACTTAGAAACGTCTTAGATTAAGAAGCCCTTTCAGAACATTAAAACGATCCTCTGGTAAAGGCTTTGTGAATATATCTGAGATTTGATCCTCAGTATTCACAAATTTAATTTCAACATCGCCTTTTTGCACATGATCCCGAATGAAATGATGTTTTATATCTATGTGCTTGGATCGTGAATGCTGAATAGGATTCTTAGCTAACTTGATTGCGCTTGTATTATCACAAAGAATGGGAATTTTCTCATACCTTAGTTGATAATCACGCAATTGATTCCTTATCCAAAGCATCTGAGTGCAGCAATTCGCTGCTGACACATACTCAGCTTCAGCTGTTGATAGTGCTATTGTGTTCTGTTTCTGCATGACCAAGTAATCAAGCATTTTCCAAAGAATAACGCAGCATCCACTCGTGCCTCTTCCGATCAATTTCTGTCTTCAGCATCACAATAACCTACAACCATCAGAGGTAACCACCTTTCTCGTAACCATAAACCAAGATTAGTAGTTCCAATTAAATATCGTAGAATTCTCTTTTAACAGCAGTTAAGTGTGATTGCTTAGGCTTTGATTGAAATCTAGCACACATTCCAACACTTAGTTGAATATCTGGTCTAGAAGCTGTGAGATAGAGAAGAGAGCCAATTATGCCACGATAATTGCTTTCTGAGACTTTCTCACCATCCTCATCCAAGTCAATTACTTGAGAAGGATGCATGGGAGTGCTCATAGGCTTGGCCTTTTCCATCAGAAACTTCCTCAGAAGTTCTTTGGTATACTTCTCTTAATGTATGAAAGTCCCTTCTGACTCTTGCTTGATTTGCAATCCTAGGAAGAACTTAATTTCTCCCATCATGCTCATCTCGAATTCACCTTGCATAAGCTTGGAGAATTCTTTGCATAGGCTTTCATTGGTGATAACGCGGTTTTTACCAACATTTTATACCCTTAATATTGGACCTAACAAAAGCAACTACAACTGCGGAATCATTAGTTCTGGTGGGAATTGCTTTCACCCATTTTGAGACATAATCCACAGCGAGAAGGATGTAAACAAAACCACGAGAGCTAGGAAGTGGTCCCATGAAATCAATTCTCCACACATCAAAGATTTCGCAAAATAGTAAAGGTTGTTGGGGCATTTCATTTTTCCATGAGTTATTTCCAGTTCTTTGGCATTGCTCACATGACTTACAGAACTCATAAGAGTCTTTCTTAATGGAAGGCCAGTAAAATCCACAGTCAAGGATTTTCCTAGCAGTGCGGTGAGGTCCAAAGTGGCCTCCGCTAGGCCCAGAATGACAGAAAGTTAAGATTGATTGGAATTCCATGTCATCCACACAACGTCTAATTACTTGATCAGACCCGAGTCTCCACAAATAAGGTGCATCCCACAAGTAGTATTTGAAATCACTTTTGAAATTCTCTACTTGGGATTTTGAAAGTTTTGATGGGATAACTTGGCCTGCCAAGTAATTGGCAATCGGTGCATACCATGGAATAATATCAACCTTATGAAGGTGTATTTGTGCACGAGAAGGGGGGGGGGGGTTGAATCGTGCAGGTTTAAAAATTGCTTCTAAAAGGCTTTCTTAGAAGGCTGTTTACTCAGAAGGATGGATTGAGTGTTTGCAGCGGAATAACCTTTCTGAGAAGGTTAAGCTTCTGAGAGCTTTTACCTTTCTGAGAAAGTTCCTTTCTGAGATTTTTTTGAGTGTTTTAAGATTAACTTCTCTTAAACTCTTTCTGATTTTAACTTAATAGATTGTCACTGTTATGATTAAGTTAAAAACGTGTTTGTAAGTTTCCTTAGAAAGTAAGAGTTGAAGGAAGAAAAGCTTAACACAAAGAGATTTTTATACTGGTTCGGTTTTAACTAACCTACTTCAGTCCTCAACCTTCCGTTGAGAGTTCTTTAGATATTCTTCTTATAGTGCCTTCTCAAACAACACTGCCTTTACCACG
Source organism: Aeschynomene evenia (assembly GCA_013621005.1). NCBI lineage: Eukaryota > Viridiplantae > Streptophyta > Magnoliopsida > Fabales > Fabaceae > Aeschynomene > Aeschynomene evenia. The sequence goes on along the minus strand of RYYW01000112.1, from coordinate 174,278 downwards.
TAAAGGACTTTCACCACTTCACAATTACATAGCCGCTCATTGGTTGCACCAAAAGTTATGTCATCAACATAATTTTGGACAATTAAGAACCCAGAGTCTTCTGAGAGGGTAAATAGTGTAGTGTCAACTTTTCCTCTTGAGAATCCGTTCTTAAGCAAGAAGGACCTCAATCTATCATACCAAGCTCTGGGAGCTTGTTTTAGACCGTAGAGAGCCTTTGTAAGCTTAAATACATGTTCTGGGAAATGTGACATCCCTAGCGCTGACGAGGGCGGGGAGTGATCGCCGGTGCACAAGGCACGAACAAGGAGCGGCTCTTGGCAGGCTTCTAAGTGGGAGGGGCACATGAACGACTCGAACTTACACCGGAATGAGAGGGATCCGAAGGCTGTATAGGTATGGGACTATACAGTTGAGGATATCTTAAAGGAATTGATTTGCACTACTCATACCAACAAGATGCATCTACTTTTCGGTAGCCTATCCCTTAAGAACTCCAAGGTTAAGCGTGCTTGACCTGGAGCAATTCTGGGATGGGTCACCTTCTGGGAAGTTTTCTCAGAAATTGTGCGAGTGAGGACAAAGCACACTGGAAATCTCGTGTTGGTTAGAGGATAGTCGTCAACGCCTTCAAGTTGTCAAGGGGTGTTACAGGAAAGAATCATTCACAAAACCCGGAGGTTGTTTTACATAAACTTCCTCAGAAAGGTATCCATTTAAGCAGGCGGACTTTACATCCATCTGATAGAGTTTGAAGCCTTTGTGTGCAGCAAAAGCTAGCAACATTCTAAAAGCTTCCAATCTTGCGACTGGAGCAAAGGTTTCGTCATAGTCTATCCCTTCTTGTTGGTTGTACCCTTGAGCAACCAATATGGCCTTATTTCTCACGACTTGACCATTTTCATCAAGCTTGTTTCGAAACACCCATTTAGTTCCAATGACACTTTTGCCTTTGGGTTTCTGAGTAAGTTTCCAAACTTGGTTTCTCTCGAATTGGTCTAGTTCTTCCTGCATCGCATTTATCCAGCTAGGATCATCCAACGCTTCTTCTATGGATTCTGGTTCAAGTTCAGAAACCATAGCAAGATTCGTGTAGTTCCTTCTGGTTCTCACACCACGCTCGGGATCACCCAAGACTTCATTCTGAGAGACGTTTTTCAAGTCTCTTGAACCTTTATATCCTTTAGGAATAAGGTTCTGAGAAGGTGGCTCAGAAGGTTCTCGTTCTGAGTCATCAGAAGCCTGACTTTCTGAAAATCTAAATTCCATTGATGTTTGAGGAATAGATTCATCAGGTTCTGGAGCTTCAATGATGCTTTTAGATTTTTCTTTAGATGGAGAAGATTTTTCCATAGGTTGGAAATCACTCTCATCATCTATACGAATTTTCTTTTTGGCTTTCTCAGAAGAGATGTTGAGTTTCTCAAACTCATCTTCTAAGTCAGCAACCTTCTGATGCAAATCCTTACTAAGTTCTTTGAACTTAATATGGATTGTCTCTTCAACACATTTGCTCCTCTTGTTATAGACTCTATAGGCTTTAGAGACAGAGGAATATCCTAGGAATACTCCATCATCGGATTTAGGATCAAACTTAGCTAGTTTGTCCTTTGTGTTGAGTATAAAGAAAGAAGAACCAAAAACATGAAAATACGATATGTTGGGTATTTGTTCTTCCAAAGCTCGTAAGGTGTTTTCTTCAGAATTGGTCTCAGAAAGACTCGATTCTGGATATAGCATGAGTGGTTACAGCCTCAGCCCAAAACCTTTTGAAAGACCACTTTCTAAAAGCATTGTTCTTGCCATCTCTTGAAGCTTCGATTCTTTCTCTCAGCCACTCCATTTTGTTGAGGAGTTCTGGGAGAAGAGAATTCATGAGCAATGCCCAGATTTTCACAAAGTTTTTCGAAAGCGTGATTCTCAAATTCACCTCCATGATCGGATCGTATGGTGTGAATGTGAGAGTCCTTTTCATTTGAACTTTTTTGCAAAAGCTTTGAATTTTTCAAATGTTTCTTCCTTATAAGCTAGAAAGAATACCCAAGTGAATCTAGAATAATCATCACTATGACAAGACCTTAGCGTTTTCCAGAAAGGGAAGCCGTTCTAGTTGGTCCAAAGAGATCCATGTGAAGAAGCTCAAGTGGTTTCTGAGTAGAGATTCCACTTTTGCTTGGAAATGAGGCTTTGGTTTGTTTTCCCTTTTCACAGAAGTCGCAAGTTGCATCCTTCTGATACTTGATTTTGGAAGGCCCTTTACAAGTCCTTTCTGAGAGAGCTCAGAAAGAAGCTTCATATGGGCGTGACCAGTTTCTTATGCCAAAGCACTTGTCTTCTTGGACAGAGACAAGACACTTCACATTTTGATCCTTTAGATCATCTAGATGGATAACATAGATCTTACCAACTCGTTTTCCTTCTAGAACGATCTTGCCGTTAGTGAGATTAATCACATGGCAATATTTGCATTAAGCTCAACCTTTAGCCTTTGTCACAGAATTGACTAATGCTTAATAGATTGTGTGTCAAGCCATCAACTAAAGTACATCTGAGATTTGGTGAGAAGAATCCTTACCAACATCTCCTATTGCAGTGACTTTCCCTTTGGCACCATCACCGAATCGCACCGTTCCTCCTTTCTTGGGTGAAGGTTTCTGAACCAGTGCTGCTTCAGTCATGTGCCTCGAGCAGCCACTGTCTAAGTACCACTGCTATCTTGGTGGTGGAGCAGTGCTTGTTGATGCACCTGCAGACACAATTTCACTGGTTTAGGTACCCATGCTTTGTTGGTCCTTGATTGTTAGCTTTCTTTGCCTTTTGTCTTCTTTTCTTAGAGGATTGTGGTTCTGAGACTCAGAACCTTTTATTTGCCCTTTTCAGAAGCCTTCGCTTTCTGAGAAGCCTTATCCTTCTGAGAAGGACTTGTCTCTGGAAGACTTAGCCTTTTGAGAGTTCTTAACCTTCTTAGCCCTTTTGGGCAGAGAAGTGTTCTTTACTAAGCATAGGGCAAGGTCTCAGATCCATGTCCATCTTTGAAACATGAGATGAACATACGATGTGATTTAGTAGAGATGGGATCAAGGTCGTTGGTTCGAAAATATCCGAGTCCTCTTTTATCTTTGTAAGGTCTTTGACTCCAAGTAAAAGAGTCATCATTTCCCACCATCGACCATTCTTAACTAGATCAGAGTGAGAAGCTCATTTTGTCTTTTGTAATTCTATTAAGGCTATTCAGCCTTTTCAACAGTTACAGAAGACATTGTTTCTAAAGCTTGATAGAGATTGGTGACTTTCAAGATATTCTGTTTTAAAATCATCTCTTTCAAGTTTTAGTTCTCAACTTCTTGAATTAGTCTAGCATTTTCAGCTTTTAGATGTTTGTATATTTCTTTAAGCTGCTGAAACTGTCAGCTAATTCATTTGAGTCTTTCAGAAGCTCTTCATAGAGTTATGAGACCTCATTATGTGAATATGAGAGAGGAGGGAGTTAGTACCTCTTCTGACTCAGACTCTGTTTCCAGAATGTAGTCAGTACCAGCCATGAAGCAGATCGTTAGCTTCTTCATCGTTTGCTGCTCAGAACCTTCTTCTTCCGAGTCACTCCATGTAGCACCATTGCCTTCTTTTTCTTTATGGGATAACTTCTTCTTCCCTTTGTTCTGAGGCACTCCGTTCTGAAGTACCCTTTCTCCACAGCATAGCATGTGCTTCAGAAGGCTTTAGCTTCCTTTCTTAGGAGTAATCTCCTTGCTTGCTGTCTTCTCTTCCAGCTTTCTTCATCTTTCTGACCTGAAGAGAGATGTCATCTTCTTCTGTTTCTGAGTCTGATTCATCTTCTGACTCAAGACTTCTTCTGCCTTGAGAGCTTTGGATGATCTTTTTATTTGGCTTTTGAGAGCCAAACTCTTCTGAGGCTTAGATGAAGAGATGGTCCTCCAAGCAATCCTTCTAGCTCAATCTCATGTGTTCTGAGAGAGCCGAATAGTAAATTCAAACCAAGCTGATTTAGATCCTTGGCTTCTTGGATTGCTGTACCTTTGACGCCATTTTGAGGAGACTTCTGAGAATTTTTCTGACATTCTCAGCGTTTGAGTAAGTCTTTCCTAAGAACTTTGAGCTGGTTGATGATGGAAGAAACCGTATTGACATGCTGTCAATGGTTTCATCTTGCTGCATGCAGAAGATTCGTACTTGTGTACGAGCATGATATCTTTGTCTCCTGACTTCGTCATTACCTTCATGCAACATGTGAACCTTTCCCATATCTCTTGTGCTGTATCACACGACACTATCTTGTCGTATTCTACCTTAGGTAGTGACAGAGGAGAATGTACTTGCCTTGAAGTTCAGCTGGATCTCTCTTTCATTTCTTGAGTCCATTCATCCTTGGGAACTCGTCCGGTGTATGTTCTGGGCGCTGGAGTGCTGCTCCAGGTTCAGCATCTGCTGCAACAACGCTTGTTCTGTTATTGTTTGCAGAGGTTGATAGTCGCCGTTTTCAATCCTGTCCATAGATCAAGACTGGTGTGCTTGATGAACAATGTCATCCTATCACGCCAATAGTCGAAGCTATCTCCAAGGAACATTGGAGGTCTGTTGATTGAGCCCCATCAGATATGAACGCAGCTGGTGAATCCATAGTCCTTCTTGGATCTTTTCCTTGACACTGTTAAGTGCTCAACCCCTTAAGGACCGAGCTCTGATGCCAATTGAAGTGTATTTGTGCACGAGAAGGGGGGGTTGAAGTCGTGCAGGTTAAAAAATTGCTTCTAAAAGGCTTTCTTAGAAGGCTGTTTACTCAGAAAGGATAATTGAGTTGTTGCAGCGGAAATAAACCTTTCTGAGAAGTCCTTTCTGAGATTTTTCTGAAAGTGTTTTTAAGATTAATTCTCTTAAACTCTTTCTGATTTTAACATTAATAGATTGTCACTGTTATGATTAAGTTAAAAACGTGTTGTAAGTTCTTAGAAGTAAGAGTTGAAGGAGAAAAGCTTAACACAAAGAGATTTTTTATACTGTTTCGGTTTTAACTAACCTTACTTCAGTCCTCAACCTTCCGTTGAGAGTTCTTTAGATATTCTTCTTATAGTGCCTTCTCAACAACACTGCCTTTACCACGTAAAGGACTTTCACCACTTCACAATTCGAAGTGGATTTTCTTGCCTCCAACATAGAGGACTTTCCTTGCCTTAACTAAATTAAGGACTTTATCTTGCCTCACAACTGAGACTTTGCTTGCCTTAAACACTTAAGGACTTTAACTTGCCTCAAATAATCGAGACTTAAAACTGCCTTCACACTCGAAGGACTTAGCGTTTTTCGGATAGAGTTTTTGTTTCGAAAACAACTACTAAGATTAAGATATCGACTTTGTTTTCTCTTAGTAGACTTCTAGATTTAACTTACAAAGTAAGAATTTACACCGATACAAAACTAGAAGATTTTTCGCAAAGTTAGAAAAACAGTTTAGGAAATTGTCTTCTGAGAAAGTTCTAAGTTTTCGCAATAATGATTTTCAATTCAACAGAGTTTTGGCACGATTAATCAAGAGTTTTTGCGCTAGAATTTCGTCACTGTGCTCTGGAATTGAACTCATATATATAGGAATCAAAGAGCCGCGAAATTAGAAGTTTTCACTTTGCTGATGTGGCTGTCTCTGGCTCAGAACGGCTCCCTGCAACAGTCAGCGCGAAATGAGGAACTTTCTGACTTGTACAGTGCGCGTGTTCCCACTTCCTTTTGCTTGCTGTTTCGAGCTTTCTGAGAGTTGATGCTTCATCCATGAGTCCGTACACTTGGTTACTTCTGAGTCCAACTCTCTGAGAGTTGTACGGACTTGAAGCGAACCTTCTGAGGGAAGACCCTTCTGAGAACCACCAGTCGCAAGGTCTTCTGAGACCTTTCTGAGGCGACAGTGTTCTTCTCTCAGTTTTCACCTTTGCGCTTTCTGACTATCCTTTCTGATGTCTTTCACGCCATGATTTCTGAAAGTGTATGTGTGCACGAGAAGGGGGGTTGAATCGTGCAAGTTTTGAAAATTACCTTTTAAAACTTTTTACTTAGAAAGCTGTTTTTACTCAGAAGGTGGATTTAAGAGCTTGCAGCGGAAATAGCTTTCTGAGAAGATTAAGTTTCTGAGAACTTAGTCTTTCTGAGAAAGTTCCTATCTGAGAAGTCTTAAGAAAGTGACTTTGAGTTATAATCTTTTAAACGCTTTCTGATTTTAATCAATAATGTTTTCACAAGACCTCTTAATTAAAACTGTGGTTGAGTTTTTCTCAAAGCTTTATGCAATTAAAGAGTAAGAGAGAAAAGCTTAACACAAAGAGTTTATACTGGTTCGGTTATAACCAACCTACTCCAGTCCTCAACCTTCAGTTGAGAGTTCTTAGATATTTTTCTTAATGTGCCTTCTCAGACATTGCCTTTACCAAGTAAAGGACTTCCACCACTTCACAACCCGAAGTGGATTTCCTTGCCTCACACTAGAGGACTTCCTTGCCTTAAACACCTAAGGACTTCCTTGCCTCACAATAGAGGACTTCCTTGCCTTAATCAATTAAGGACTTTGAACTTTGCCTCAAACACCAGAGGACTTAAACTTGCTTTCACACAAAGAAGGACTTAGCGTTTTTCGAAGGTTTGATTTGATCGAAAAAACTACCAAGACTAAGTTACAAACCTAGTTTTACACTTAGTAGACTTCTAGAATTAACTTACAAATGTAAGAATTTACACCAATTCAGAACTAGAAGATTTTACAAAGTTAGAAGAACAATTTCGTAAAAATTGTCTTTCTGAGAAAGTTCTAAGTTTTCGCAAAATGATTTTCAATTCAACAGAGTTTTGGCACGTTTAATCAAGAGTTTTAGCGCAAGAGTTTTCGTCACATTGCTCTGGAATTGAACTCATATATATAGGCATCAAAGAGCCGCGAAATTAGAGGCTTTCACTTTGCTTATGTGGTTGTGTCCTTTTCAGAACGGCTCCCTGCTACAGTCAGCGCAAAATGAGGAACTTTTCAGAACTGCACAGTGCGCGTGTTCCCACTTCCTTGGCTAGTTGTAGCGAGCTTCTGAGACTGTTTGCGCTCCCTTGAGTCCAGACACTTGGTTGCTTCTGAGTCCAACCTTCTAAGAGTTGTACGGACTTCTGAGGCGAACCTTCTGAGGGAAGACCCTTCTGAGAACTACTAGTCGCAAGGTCTTCTGAGACCTTTCTGAGGCGACAGTGTTCTTTCCTCAGAAACATGTTTTCGCCTTCAGCGCTTCTGAGACATCCTTTCTGATATCTTTGGCGCTATGATTTTATCATTGATTTCAAGGCTACTTGATGTTTTGTCTTGGTCTTTGCTCATGGCATTGCAATAATTTAAAGCTTTCTGAGACACTTAGCGCACATATTAGCAAAACCTTAAGTAAAATTTTATACTTATGGCTTACCTTGTTATCATTAAAACTTTCATAACTCTAAGAGAATTTAATTCTCTCATAAGGGTTCTGGAGCTTACAATCTCCCCCTTTTTGATGATAACAACTTAAGTCTTAAGATAATAATTTTGCTTAAGTTCAGAAGTGTTTCTGAGTAAGTTTCATAACTTATTCAGAATTCACTTTTGCTTTCTTAGAACTAATTTAGCTTTCTGAGAGAAGGCTTCGTTATTTTCTTAGAAGGCTGAGATAATCAACAGTTCAAGTATGCAATGTATGATTACTGTTTGAGATTATCATCAATTACATAGCATGTATTTCATGATAAATGTATGTATGAGATTCAGAAAATACCAAGCTAAGTAAAAAGAGATGCAAAATAAATAATAAAAGATAAGCATAAAATAAAACATGAGATGCCAAAATAATGATTTTTCATTTATGGTTTAGTAAAAATACAAAATATTTAGCTCCCCTAAGTTGTTGCTCCCCCTAAGTTCTAGCCTAGTGTTCGATAGCCAATGTACAAAATTTTATTATCATTCATCTACTCCCCCTTTGTTACATCATAAAGGGTGGCTAAGACATAAACGCCATCATTGACTTAGAACTACTGCCTTCTGGCAATGTAGCGTAGCAGCTGGCATATCTCCATGAGAATCTCGCTGAGTCGCATTCTGAGCGCATTCTGGAGGAGTTCAGAGGCAGTAGAAGGCTGTTGAGAAGATGAGGGTTGAGATGAAGGAGGACGAGAGACTTCAGCCTCAAGTACTTCATCGATTATATCCCTTGTTTGATATTCAGGA
>RYYW01000112.1:137044-156260 GCA_013621005.1 Aeschynomene evenia | reverse complement strand
TCCTAGTGACTAAAATGGAGCCATTGACCAAAGTAAGACCAAATGAAGCTCAATACACTCAATTAGGACCAATATAGGCCCATTAGATCATCCTTTGGTTATCTAAACCTTCCTAGTGACTAAAATGGAAGAATTGACCAAAGTAAGATTGAATGAAGCACAATACACTCAATTAGAACCAAAATAGGCTCATTACATCATCCTTTGGTTATATAAACCATCCTAGTGACTAAAATGGAGCCATTGACCAAAGTAAGACAAAATGAAGCTCAATACACTCAATTAGGACCAAAATAGGCTCATTACATCATCCTTTGGTTATCTACAACATCCTAGTGACTAAAATAGAGCCATTGACCAAAGTAAGACCAAAAAAGCTCAATACACTTAATTAGGACCAATATAGGCTCATTAGATCATCCTTTAGTTATCTAAACCTTCCTAGTGACTAAAATGGAGCCATTGAACAAAGTAAGACCAAATGAAGCTCAATACACTCAATTAGGACCAAAATAGGCTCATTACATCATCCTTTGGTTATCTACAACATCCTAGTGACTAAAATGGAGCCATTGACCAAAGTAAGACAAAATGAATCTCAATACACTCAATTAGGACCAAATAGGCTCATTACATCATCCTTTGTTTATCTACAACATCCTAGTGACTAAAATGGAGCCATTGAACAAAGTAAGCCAAATGAAGCTCAATACACTCAATTAGGACCAAAATAGGCTCATTACATCATCCTTTGGTTATCTACAACATCCTAGTGACTAAAATGGAGCCATTGACCAAAGTAAGACCAAATGAAGCTCAATACACTCAATTAGGACCAAAATAGGCCATTACATCATCCATTGGTTATCTACAATATCTTACTGACTAAATTAAGCAATTGACCAAAGTAAGACCAAATGAAGCTCAATACACTCAATTAGGACCAAAATAGGCTCATTAGGTTATCCTTTGGTTATCTACAACATCCTAGTGACTCAAATGGAGCCATTGACCAAAGTAAGACCATATGAAGCTCAATACACTCAATTAGGACCAAAATAGGCTCATTATATCATCATTTGGTTATCTACAACATCCTAGTGACTAAATGGAGCCATTGACCAAAGTAAGACCAAATGAAGCTCAATACACTCAATTAGGACCAATATAGGCCCATTAGATCATCCTTTGGTTATCTAAACCTTCCTAGTGACTAAAATGGAAGAATTGACCAAAGTAAGATTGAATGAAGCACAATACACTCAATTAGAACCAAAATAGGCTCATTACATCATCCTTTGGTTATATAAACCATCCTAGTGACTAAAATGGAGCCATTGACCAAAGTAAGACAAAATGAAGCTCAATACACTCAATTAGGACCAAAATAGGCTCATTACATCATCCTTTGGTTATCTACAACATCCTAGTGACTAAAATAGAGCCATTGACCAAAGTAAGACCAAACAAAGCTCAATACACTTAATTAGGACCAATATAGGCTCATTAGATCATCCTTTAGTTATCTAAACCTTCCTAGTGACTAAAATGGAGCCATTGAACAAAGTAAGACCAAATGAAGCTCAATACACTCAATTAGGACCAAAATAGGCTCATTACATCATCCTTTGGTTATCTACAACATCCTAGTGACTAAAATGGAGCCATTGACCAAAGTAAGACAAAATGAATCTCAATACACTCAATTAGGACCAAAATAGGCTCATTACATCATCCTTTGTTTATCTACAACATCCTAGTGACTAAAATGGAGCCATTGAACAAAGTAAGCCCAAATGAAGCTCAATACACTCAATTAGGACCAAAATAGGCTCATTACATCATCCTTTGGTTATCTACAACATCCTAGTGACTAAAATGGAGCCATTGACCAAAGTAAGACCAAATGAAGCTCAATACACTCAATTAGGACCAAAATAGGCCCATTACATCATCCATTGGTTATCTACAATATCTTACTGACTAAAATTAAGCAATTGACCAAAGTAAGACCAAATGAAGCTCAATACACTCAATTAGGACCAAAATAGGCTCATTAGGTTATCCTTTGGTTATCTACAACATCCTAGTGACTCAAATGGAGCCATTGACCAAAGTAAGACCATATGAAGCTCAATACACTCAATTAGGACCAAAATAGGCTCATATATCATCATTTGGTTATCTACAACATCCTAGTGACTAAAATGGAGCCATTGACCAAAGTAAGACCAAATGAAGCTCAATACACTCAATTAGGACCAATATAGGCCCATTAGATCATCCTTTGGTTATCTAAACCTTCCTAGTGACTAAAATGGAAGAATTGACCAAAGTAAGATTGAATGAAGCACAATACACTCAATTAGAACCAAAATAGGCTCATTACATCATCCTTTGGTTATATAAAACCATCCTAGTGACTAAAATGGAGCCATTGACCAAAGTAAGACAAAATAAAGCACAATACACTCAATTAGGACCAAATAGGCTCATTACATCATCCTTTGGTTATCTACAATATCCTAGTGACTAAAATGGAGCATTGAGCAAAGTAAGACCAAATGAAGCTCAATACACTTGATTAGGACCAAAATAGGCTCATTAGGTCATCCTTTGGTTATCTAAACCTTCCTAGTGACTAAAATGGAAGAATTGACCAAAGTAAGACAAAATAAGGCTCAATAGACTCAATTAGGACCAAAATAGGCTCATTACATCATCCTTTTGTTATATAAACCATCCTAGTGACTAAAATGGAGCCATTGACCAAAGTAAGACAAAAAAGGCTCAATAGACTCAATTAGGACCAAAATAGGCTCATTACATCATCCTGTGGTTTTCTACAACATCCTAGTGACTAAAATGGAGCCATTGATCAAAGTAAGACAAAATGAAGCTCAATACCTCAATTAGGACCAAATAGGCTCATTAGGTCATCCTTTGGTTATCTACACCATCCTAGTGACTAAAATGCAGCCATTGACCAAAGTAAGACCAAATGAAGCTCAATACACTCAATTAGGACCAAAATAAGCCCATTACATCATCCTTTGGTTATCTACAATATCTTAGTGACTAAAATTGAGCAATTGACCAAAGTAAGACCAATGAAGCTAAATACACTCAATTAGGACCAAAATAGGCTCATTACATCATCCTTTGGTTATCTACAATATCTTAGTGAAAATGGAGTCATTGACCAAATGAGACCAAATGAAGCTCAATACACTCAATTAGGACCAAAATAGGCCCATTAGGTCATCCTTTGGTTATCTAAACGTTCCTAGTAACTAAAATGGAATAATTGACCAAAGTAAGACGTAATGAAGCTCAATACACTCAATCAGAATCAAAATAGGCTCATTAGGTCATCCTTTGGTTATCTAAACCTTCCTAGAGATTAAAATTTGGCCATTGACCAAAGTAAGACCAAATTAAGCTCAATACACTCTATTAGGACCAAAATAGGCTCATTACATCATCCTTTGGTTATCTACAACATCCTAGTGACTAAAATAGAGCCATTGACCAAAGTAAGACCAAACAAAGCTCAATACACTTAATTAGGACCAATATAGGCTCATTAGATCATCCTTTAGTTATCTAAACCTTCCTAGTGACTAAAATGGAGCCATTGACCAAAGTAAGACCAATGAAGCTCAATACACTCAATTAGGACCAAAATAGGCTCATTACATCATCCTTTGGTTATCTACAACATCCTAGTGACTAAAATGGAGCCATTGACCAAAGTAAGACAAAATGAATCTCAATACACTCAATTAGGACCAAAATAGGCTCATTACATCATCCTTTGTTTATCTACAACATCCTAGTGACTAAAATGGAGCCATTGAACAAAGTAAGCCCAAATGAAGCTCAATACACTCAATTAGGACCAAAATAGGCTCATACATCATCCTTTGGTTATCTACAACATCCTAGTGACTAAAATGGAGCCATTGACCAAAGTAAGACCAAATGAAGCTCAATACACTCAATTAGGACCAAAATAGGCCCATTACATCATCCATTGGTTATCTACAAATCTTACTGACTAAAATTAAGCAATTGACCAAAGTAAGACCAAATGAAGCTCAATACACTCAATTAGGACCAAAATAGGCTCATTAGGTTATCCTTTGGTTATCTACAAATCCTAGTGACTAAAATGGAGCCATTGACCAAAGTAAGACCATATGAAGCTCAATACACTCAATTAGGACCAAAATAGGCTCATTATATCATCATTTGGTTATCTACAACATCCTAGTGACTAAAATGGAGCCATTGACCAAAGTAAGACCAAATGAAGCTCAATACACTCAATTAGGACCAATATAGGCCCATTAGATCATCCTTTGGTTATCTAAACCTTCCTAGTGACTAAAATGGAAGAATTGACCAAAGTAAGATTGAATGAAGCACAATACACTCAATTAGAACCAAAATAGGCTCATTACATCATCCTTTGGTTATATAAACCATCCTAGTGACTAAAATGGAGCCATTGACCAAAGTAAGACAAAATGAAGCTCAATACACTCAATTAGGACCAAAATAGGCTCATTACATCATCCTTTGGTTATCTACAACATCCTAGTGACTAAAATAGAGCCATTGACCAAAGTAAGACCAAAAAGCTCAATACACTTAATTAGGACCAATATAGGCTCATTAGATCATCCTTTAGTTATCTAAACCTTCCTAGTGACTAAAATGGAGCCATTGAACAAAGTAAGACCAAATGAAGCTCAATACACTCAATTAGGACCAAAATAGGCTCATTACATCATCCTTTGGTTATCTACAACATCCTAGTGACTAAAATGGAGCCATTGACCAAAGTAAGACAAAATGAATCTCAATACACTCAATTAGGACCAAAATAGGCTCATTACATCATCCTTTGTTTATCTACAACATCCTAGTGACTAAAATGGAGCCATTGAACAAAGTAAGCCCAAATGAAGCTCAATACACTCAATTAGGACCAAAATAGGCTCATTACATCATCCTTTGGTTATCTACAACATCCTAGTGACTAAAATGGAGCCATTGACCAAAGTAAGACCAAATGAAGCTCAATACACTCAATTAGGACCAAAATAGGCCCATTACATCATCCATTGGTTATCTACAATATCTTACTGACTAAAATTAAGCAATTGACCAAAGTAAGACCAAATGAAGCTCAATACACTCAATTAGGACCAAAATAGGCTCATTAGGTTATCCTTTGGTTATCTACAACATCCTAGTGACTCAAATGGAGCCATTGACCAAAGTAAGACCATATGAAGCTCAATACACTCAATTAGGACCAAAATAGGCTCATTATATCATCATTTGGTTATCTACAACATCCTAGTGACTAAAATGGAGCCATTGACCAAAGTAAGACCAAATGAAGCTCAATACACTCAATTAGGACCAATATAGGCCCATTAGATCATCCTTTGGTTATCTAAACCTTCCTAGTGACTAAAATGGAAGAATTGACCAAAGTAAGATTGAATGAAGCACAATACACTCAATTAGAACCAAAATAGGCTCATTACATCATCCTTTGGTTATAAACCATCCTAGTGACTAAAATGGAGCCATTGACCAAAGTAAGACAAAATGAAGCTCAATACACTCAATTAGGACCAAAATAGGCTCATTACATCATCCTTTGGTTATCTACAACATCCTAGTGACTAAAATGGAGCCATTGACCAAAGTAAGACCAAACAAGCTCAATACACTTTAGGACCAATATAGGCTCATTAGATCATCCTTTGTTATCTAAACCTTCCTAGTGACTAAAATGGAGCCATTGACCAAAGTAAGACCAAATGAAGCTCAATACACTCAATTAGGACCAAAATAGGCTCATTACATCATCCTTTGGTTATCTACAACATCCTAGTGACTAAAATGGAGCCATTGACCAAAGTAAGACAAATGAAGCTCAATACACTCAATTAGGACCAAAATAGGCTCATTATCATCCTTTGTTTATCTACAACATCCTAGTGACTAAAATGGAGCCATTGACCAAAGTAAGCCCAAATGAAGCTCAATACACTCAATTAGGACCAAAATAGGCTCATTACATCATCCTTTGGTTATCTACAACATCCTAGTGACTAAAATGGAGCCATTGACAAAGTAAGACCAAATGAAGCTCAATACACTCAATTAGGACCAAAATAGGCTCATTACATCATCCTTTGGTTATCTAAATCCTAGTGACTAAAATTAAGCAATTGACCAAAGTAAGACCAAATGAAGCTCAATACACTCAATTAGGACCAAAATAGGCTCATTACATCCTTTGGTTATCTACAACATCCTAGTGACTAAAATGGAGCCATTGACCAAAGTAAGACCAATGAAGCTCAATACACTCAATTAGGACCAAAATAGGCTCATTATATCATCATTTGGTTATCTACAACATCCTAGTGACTAAAATGGAGCCATTGACCAAAGTAAGACCAAATGAAGCTCAATACACTCAATTAGGACCAAATAGGCCCATTAGATCATCTTTGGTTATCTAAACCTTCCTAGTGACTAAAATGGAGAATTGACCAAAGTAAGAGAATGAAGCCAATACACTCAATTAGACCAAAATAGGCTCATTACATCATCCTTTGGTTATATAAACCATCCTAGTGACTAAAATGGAGCCATTGACCAAAGTAAGACAAATGAAGCTCAATACACTCAATTAGGACCAAAATAGGCTCATTACATCATCCTTGTTATCTACAACATCCTAGTGACTAAAATGGAAGCCATTTGGACCAAAGTAAGACCAAAATGAAGCTCATACACTCAATTAGGACCAAATAGGCTCATTACATCATCCTTTGGTTATCTAAAACATCCTAGTGACTAAAATGGAGCCATTGACCAAAGTAAGACCCAAATGAAGCTCAATACACTCAATTAGACCAAAAATAGGCTCATTACATCATCCTTTGGTTATCTACAACATCCTAGTGACTAAAATGGAGCCATTGACCAAAGTAAGACCAAATGAAGCTCAATACACTCAATTAGGACCAAAATAGGCTCATTACATCATCCTTTGGTTATCTACAACATCCTAGTGACTAAAATGGAAGCATTGACCAAAGTAAGACCAAATGAAGCTCAATACACTCAATTTAGGACCAAAATAGGCTCATTACATCATCCTTTGGTTATCTACAACATCCTAGTGACTAAAATGGAGCCATTGACCAAAGTAAGACCAAATGAAGCTCAATACACTCAATTAGGACCAAAATAGGCCCATTACATCATCCTTTGGTTATCTACAAATCTAGTGACTAAAATTAATTGACCAAAGTAAGACCAAATGAAGCTCAATACACTCAATTAGGACCAAAATAGGCTCATTAATCTTTGGTTATCTACAACATCCTAGTGACTAAATGGAGCCATTGACCAAAGTAAGACCAATGAAGCTCAATACACTCAATTAGGACCAAAATAGGCTCATTACATCATCATTTGGTTATCTACAACATCCTAGTGACTAAAATGGAGCCATTGACCAAAGTAAGACCAAATGAAGCTCAATACACTCAATTAGGACCAAATATAGGCCCATTACATCATCCTTTGGTTATCTAAACCTTCCTAGTGACTAAAATGGAAGATTGACCAAAGTAAGACCAAATGAAGCTCAAACACTCAATTAGGACCAAAATAGGCTCATTACATCATCCTTTGGTTATCTAAACATCCTAGTGACTAAAATGGAGCCATTGACCAAAGTAAGACCAATGAAGCTCAATACACTCAATTAGGACCAAAATAGGCTCATTACATCATCCTTTGGTTATCTACAACATCCTAGTGACTAAAATGAGCATTGACCAAAGTAAGACCAAATGAAGCTCAATACACTCAATTAGGACCAAATAGGCTCATTACATCATCCTTTGGTTATCTAACTTCTAGTGACTAAAATGGAGCCATTGACCAAAGTAAGACAAATGAAGTCAATACACTCAATTAGGACCAAAATAGGCTCATTACATCATCCTTGGTTATCTACAACATCCTAGTGACTAAATGGAGCCATTGACCAAAGTAAGACCAAATGAAGCTCAATACACTCAATTAGGACCAAAATAGGCTCATTACATCATCCTTGGTTATCTAAACCTCCTAGTGACTAAAATGGAGCCATGACCAAAGTAAGACCAAATGAAGCTCAAACTCAATTAGGACCAAAATAGCTCATTACATCATCCTTGGTTATCTACAACATCCTAGTGACTAAAATGGAGCCATTGACCAAAGTAAGACCAAATGAAGCTCAATACACTCAATTAGGACCAAAATAGGCTCATTACATCATCCTTTGGTTATCTACAACATCCTAGTGACTAAAATGGAGCATTGACCAAAGTAAGACCAAATGAAGCTCAATACACTCAATTAGGACCAAAATAGGCTCATTACATCATCCTTTGGTTATCTAAACTTCCTAGTGACTAAAATGGAGCCATTGACCAAAGTAAGACCAAATGAAGCTCAATACACTCAATAGGACCAAAATAGGCTCATTACATCATCCTTTGGTTATCTAAACATCCTAGTGACTAAAATGGAGCCATTGACCAAAGTAAGACCAAATGAAGCTCAATACACTCAATTAGGACCAAAATAGGCTCATTACATCATCCTTTGGTTATCTACAACATCCTAGTGACTAAAATGGAGCATTGACCAAAGTAAGACCAAATGAAGCTCAATACACTCAATTAGGACCAAAATAGGCTCATTACATCATCCTTGGTTATCTACAACATCCTAGTGACTAAAATGGAGCCATTGACCAAAGTAAGACCAAATGAAGCTCAATACACTCAATTAGACCAAAATAGGCTCATTACATCATCCTTTGGTTATCTACAACATCCTAGTGACTAAAATGGAGCCATTGACCAAAGTAAGACCAAATGAAGCTCAATACACTCAATTAGGACCAAAATAGGCTCATTACATCATCCTTTGGTTATCTACAACATCCTAGTGACTAAAATGGAGCCATTGACCAAAGTAAGACCAAATGAAGCTCAATACACTCAATTAGGACCAAAATAGGCTCATTACATCATCCTTGGTTATCTAAACCTTCCTAGTGACTAAAATGGAGCCATTGACCAAAGTAAGACCAAATGAAGCTCAATACACTCAATTAGGACCAAAATAGGCTCATTACATCATCCTTTGGTTATCTACAACCTTCCTAGTGACTAAAATGGAGCATTGACCAAAGTAAGACCAAATGAAGCTCAATACACTCAATTAGGACCAAAATAGGCTCATTACATCATCCTTTGGTTATCTACAACATCCTAGTGACTAAAATGGAGCCATTGACCAAAGTAAGACCAATGAAGCTCAATACACTCAATTAGGACCAAAATAGGCTCATTACATCATCCTTTGGTTATCTACAACTTCCTAGTGACTAAAATGGAGCCATTGACCAAAGTAAGACCAAATGAAGCTCAATACACTCAATTAGGACCAAAATAGGCTCATTACATCATCCATTGGTTATCTAAACCTTCCTAGTGACTAAAATGGAGCATTGACCAAAGTAAGACCAAATGAAGCTCAATACACTCAATTAGGACCAAAATAGGCTCATTACATCATCTTTGGTTATCTAAACATTGTAAGCTCCAGAACCCTTCTGAGAGAATTAAGCATAAATTCTCTTAGAGTCATGAAAGTTTTAATGATAACAAGGTAAGCCATAAGTATAAAATTTTACTTAAGGTTTTGCTAATATGTGCGCTAAGTGTCTCAGAAAGCTATAAATTATTGCAATGCCATGAGCAAAGACCAAGACAAAACATCAAGTAACCTCGAGATCAATTGATAAAATCATAGCGCCAAAGATATCAGAAAGGATATCTCAGAAGCGCAGAAGGTGAAAACATGCTTCTGAGGAAAGAACACTGTCGCCTCAGAAGGGTCTCAGAAGACCTCGCGACTAGTAGTTCTCAGAAGGGTCTTCCCTCAGAAGGTTAGCCTCAGAAGTCCGTACAACTCTTAGAAGGATGGACTCAGAAGCAACCAAGTGTCTGGACTCAAGGAAGTGCAAACAGACTCAGAAAGCTCGCTACAACTAGCCAAGGAAGTGGGAACACGCGCACTGTGCAGTTCTGAAAAGTTCCTCATTTTGCGCTGACTGTAGCAGGGAGCCGTTCTGAAAAGGACACAGCCACATAAGCAAAGTGAAAGCTTCTAATTTCGCGGCTCTTTGATGCCTATATATATGAGTTCAATTCCAGAGCAATAGTGACGAAACTCTTGCACTAAAACTCTTGATTAAACGTGCCAAAACTCTGTTGAATTGAAAATCATTTTGCGAAAACTTAGAACTTTCTCAGAAAGACAATTTTTACGAAATTGTTTTTCTAACTTTGCAAAATCTTCTAGTTCTGAATTGGTGTAAATTCTTACATTTGTAAGTTAATCCTAGAAGTCTACTAAGTGTAAAACTAGGTTTGTAACTTAGTCTTGGTAGTTGTTTTCGATCAAAACAAACTTTCTGAAAAACGCTAAGTCCTTCGTTGTTTGAAGGCAGTTTTAAGTCCTCTAGTGTTTGAGGCAGGAAGCCTCTGTTGTGAGGCAAGGAAGTCCTCTGTTGTGAGCAAGAAGTCTTATTGTTTCAACGTCCTCTGTTGTGAGGCAAGGAAGTCCTCTGTTGTGAGGCAAGGAAGTCCTTAATTGTTTAAGGCAAGGAAGTCTCTAGTGTGAGGCAAGGAAATCCACTTCGGGTTGTGAAGTGGTGGAAGTCCTTTACGTGGTAAAGGCAGTGTTGTCTGGGAAGGCACATTAAGAAGAATATCTAAGAACTCTCAACTAAAGGTTGAGGACTGGAGTAGGTTGGTTATAACCGAACCAGTATAAAATCCCTTGTGTTAAGCTTTTCTCCCTAACTCATTACGTGTCCAAATCTTTGAGAAAACTCTATCACAACTTTAATCAAGAGGTCTTTTGAAAACCTTATTGATCAAAATCAGAAAGCTTTTAAGAAACTCAAATCTTAAGTCGTTTTCTTAAAAATCTCTCAGAAAGGAACTTTCTTAGAAAGACTAAGTTCTCAGAAACTTAATCTTCTCAGAAAGCATTTTCCGCTGCAAACTCTTAATCATACCTTCTGAGTAAAAACAGCTTTCTAAGTAAAAGTTTTAACAAGCAATTTTAAAACTTGCACGATTCAACCCCCCCCTTCTCGTGCACACATACACTTTCAATTGGCATCAGAGCTCGGTCCTTAAGGGGTTGAGCACTTCGCAGTGTCAAGGAAAAAGATCCACGAAGGGAAATATGAACTCACCAGCTGCATTCATATCAGATGGGGCCTCAATAAACAGACCTCCGATGTTTCTCGGAGACAGCTTCGACTACTGGCGTGACAGGATGACGCTGTTCATCAAGCACACCAGTTTGGACTTATGGGATAGGATCGAGAATGGAGACTATCAGCCTCTGCAGACAATTACAGAGGATGCTGTAGTTGCAACAGACGCTGAGCCAGGAGCGGCACCTCCAACACTCAGAACCTATACAAGACGAGTCCCTAAGGATGAATGGACTCAAGAGATGAAGAGAAGATACAACTCAACTTCAAAGCTAAATACATTCTTCTCTGCGCCTTGCCCAAGGTAGAATACGACAAGATTGTGTCGTGTGATACCGCTCAAGAAATTTGGGAGAGATTACACATGCTGCACGAAGGAAATGATGAAGTCAAGGAAACTAAGGTATCAATGCTCGTACATAAGTACGAGTCCTTCTGCATGCAACCTGAGGAAACTATTGACAACATGTCAATAAGATTTCTCCACATCATAAATCAGCTAAAGGTCTTGGGAAAGACCTACTCCAACGCTGAGATGGTGAGGAAAATTCTCAGAAGCCTCTCTGCCAAGTGGCGCCCAAAGGTGACAGCAATCCAAGAAGCAAAGGATCTAAATCAGCTGGGTTTAGATGTATTGTTTGGCTCACTCAAAACTCACGAGATTGAGCTTGAAGGACTACTTGGAGGACCATCTTCATCCTCAAGACCTCAGAAAGCTCTGGCTCTGAAAAGTCAGATCAAAAGACTTCAAAAGCCTTAAAGGCTGAAGAAATATCTGAATCTGAAAACGATCAAAACTCAGATTCCGATGAAGATGACATCTCTCTTCTAGTAAGGAAAATGAAGAAAGCTTGGAAGAGAAGACCAAGCAAAGACAAAGAGATCACACCTAGAAAAGGAAAGTCAAAGTCTTCTGATGCCACATGTTTTGGCTGTGGAGAAAAGGGCCACTTCAGAACGGAGTGCCCTCAGAACAAGGGAAAGAAGAAGTTCATTCCCAAGAAGAAGAAGAAGGCAATGGCTGCTACATGGAGTGACTCAGAAGAGGAAGACTCTGAGTCAGAAAGTGAAGAGGAAGCTAATGTCTGCTTCATGGCCGGTACTGACTATATTCTGGAAACAGAATCTGAGTCAGAAGAGGTACCAAACACTCCTCCTCTCTCATACTCATACAATGAGATCTCAGAACTCTATGAAGAGCTTCTGAGAGACTCAAACGAATTAGCTAACAATTTCAGCAAACTAAGAAAGTCTTTTAAATCCTTAGAAGCTGAAAATGCTAGACTAATTCAAGAAGTAGAGAACCTAAGGCTTGAAAGAGATGACTTTAAAAATAGATATCTTGAAAGTCACAACCTCTATCAAGCTTTAGAAACAATGTCCTCTGTAACTATTGAAAAAGCCGAACTGGCTTTGATAGAATTACAAAGACAAATGAGCTTCTCACTTCTGACCTGGTTAAGATGGTCAAGGGTGAAAAAATGATGACACTCTTGCTTGGTGGTCAAAGACCTTACAAGGATAAGAGTGGACTTGGTTATGAAGAAATCTTCGAACCAAATGACATTGATCCATCCTTAACTAAATCACCTCGCACGTGCATAGCATGTTTTAAGAGTGGCCATGGTTCTGAAAATGTCCTATGTTGGAAAAAGGAAAAATCTCTAAGCCTCATAAGGCTCAAAAGAAAACTCAGAAGGCTAAACTTTCTAAGAAGAGTAACCCCTCTCAGAAGGAAAAACTTCTCAGAAAGCAAGTGCTTCTGAAAAGGGCAAACAAAAAGTCTCTGACTCTCAAAACCATGACCCCTCTAAGAAAAGAAGGCAAAAGTCCAAGAAAGCTAACAAGCAAGGACCCAACAAAGAATGGGTACCTAAATCTGTTAATTTTGTGACTGCAGGTGCATCATCAAGCGCTGCTTCACCACCACGATGAGCAGTGGTACCTTGACAGTGGCTGCTCAAGGCACATGACTGGAAGCAAGCACTGGTTCAGAAGTCTCAAGCCCAAGAAAGGCGGAACAGTGCGATTCGGTGATGGCGCTAAAGGGAGAGTCACTGCAATCGGAGATGTTGGTAAGGATTCCTCTCACCAAATCTCAGATGTACTTTTGGTCGATGGCTTAACTCACAATCTATTAAGCATTAGTCAATTTTGTGACAAAGGCTTAAAAGTTGAGTTTTATGCCAAGTATTGTCATGTGATTAATCTCACAAATGACAAGATCGTTCTGGAAGGAAAACGTGTTGGTAACATTTATGTTATCCATCTGGATGATCTAAAGGATCAAAATGTGGAATGCCTTGTCTCTGTCCAAGAAGACAAATGGCTATGGCATAAGAAACTTGGTCATGCCCATATGAGACTTCTTTCTGAACTCTCTCAGAAAGGACTTGTAAAGGGCCTTCCAGAATTAAGTATCAGAAGGATGCAACCTGCGACTTCTGTGAAAAAGGGAAACAGACCAAGGCTTCCTTTCCCAGTAAAAGTGGTATTTCTACTCAGAAACCACTGGAACTGCTCCACATGGATCTCTTCGGACCAACCAGAACAGCTTCCCTTTCTGGAAACGCTATGGTCTTGTCATAGTGGATGATTACTCCAGATTCACTTGGGTTTTCTTTCTAGCTTCTAAGGAAGAAACTTTTGAGAAGTTCAAAGCATTTGCGAAAAGAGTTTCAACTGAAAAAGATTCGCACATTCATGCCATTAGATCAGATCATGGTGGTGAATTTGAGAATCATGCTTTTGAAAAGCTTTGTGAAAATCTGGGCATAGCTCACGAATTCTCATCTCCCAGAACTCCTCAACAAAATGGAGTAGCTGAGAGAAAGAATCGAAGCCTTCAAGAGATGGCTAGAACAATGCTCTTAGAAAGTGGACTTTCAAAAGGTTTCTGGGCTGAAGCAGTAAATACTTCATGCTACATTCAGAATCGAGTCTTTCTAAGACCAATTCTGAAAAAGACACCTTACGAGCTATGGAAAAATAAAATACCAAACATCTCTTATTTCCATAATTTGGTTCTTCTTGTTTTATTCTCAACACCAAGGACAAACTCTCTAAGTTTGATCCTAAATCCGATGATGGATACTTCCTAGGATACTCCTCAGTCTCTAAAGCTTACAGAGTATATAACAAAAGGAGTAAATGTGTTGAAGAGACAATCCATATTAAATTCAAAGAACTTAGTAAGGACCTGTCTCAGAAAGATGCTAACTTAGAAGATGAATTTGAGAAACTCAACATCACTTCTGAGAAAGCCAAAAGAAAATTCTTATAGATGATGAGACTGACTTCCAACCCATGGAACAATCATCTTCATCTAAAGAAAATCCAGTAACATCATCAAAGCTCCAGAACCTAGAGAATCTACTTCTCCAAATTCAATGGAACCTAGATTCTCAGAAGGACAAGCTTCTGATGACTCAGAAAGAGAACCTTCTGTGTCTCATTCTCAGAACCCTACCCCTAAAGGGATCAGAGGTTCAAGAGACTTGAAGAACATCTCTCAGAATGAAGTCTTGGGCAATC
The DNA here is from genome assembly GCA_013621005.1 of Aeschynomene evenia. Classification (NCBI taxonomy): domain Eukaryota; kingdom Viridiplantae; phylum Streptophyta; class Magnoliopsida; order Fabales; family Fabaceae; genus Aeschynomene; species Aeschynomene evenia. The sequence continues at coordinate 141,328 of RYYW01000112.1, read as the reverse complement.
CAGAAAGTGGCGTGAGAACCAGAAGGAACTATACAAATCTTGCTATGGTCTCTGATCTTGAACCAGATTCCATAGAAGAGGCGTTAGATGATCCTAGCTGGGTAAATGCCATGCAGGATGAACTTGACCAATTTGAGAGAAATCAAGTTTGGAAACTGACTCAGAAACCCAAAGGCAAGAGTGTCATTGGGACTAAATGGGTGTTTCGAAACAAACTTGATGAAAACGGTCAAGTCGTGAGAAACAAGGCAAGATTGGTTGCTCAAGGGTACAACCAACAAGAAGGGATAGATTATGATGAAACTTTTGCCCCAGTCGCAAGATTGGAAGCTATCAGAATGTTGCTAGCTTTTGCTGCACATAAAGGTTTCAAACTCTATCAGATGGACGTTAAGTCCGCCTTCTTGAATGGATACCTTTCTGAGGAAGTTTATGTAAAACAACCTCCTGGTTTTGTGAATGATGCATTCCCGAATCATGTATTCAAGCTTACAAAGGCTCTCTATGGTTTGAAACAAGCTCCAAGAGCTTGGTACGATAGATTGAGCTCTTTCTTGCTTAAAAACGGATTCTCAAGAGGGAAAGTGGACACAACTCTTTTTACGCTCTCAGAAGACTCTGGCTTCTTGATTGTCCAGATTTATGTTGATGACATAATATTTGGCGCAACCAATGAATGCCTTTGCAAAGAATTCTCCAAGCTTATGCAAGGTGAATTCGAGATGAGCATGATGGGAGAATTAAAATTCTTCCTAGGATTGCAAATCAAGCAAGAGTCGGAAGGGACAGTCATTCATCAAGAGAAGTATACCAAGGAACTTCTGAGGAAGTTTCTGATGGATAAGGCCAAACCCATGAGCACTCCCATGCATCCCTCTCAAGTAATTGACTTGGATGAAGATGGTGAGAAAGTCTCAGAAAGTAACTATCGAGGATAATTGGCTCACTTCTCTACTTAACTGCCTCCAGACCAGATATCCAACTCAGCGTTGGATCTGTGCTAGATTCCAGTCTAAGCCAAGCAATCACACTTGACTGCAGTTAAACGAATTTTACGATATTTAAGTGGAACTACTAATCTTGGTCTTTGGTACGAGAAAGGTTGTTCTTCTGATGTTGTAGGTTACTGCGATGCCGACTACGCTGGAGATAGGATAGATCGCAAAAGCACAAGTGGCTGCTGCTGCTTCTTTGGAAAATGCTTGATCACTTGGTCTTGCAAGAAGCAAATACGATCGCCCTATCAACTGCTGAAGCTGAATATGTGTCTGCTGCGAACTGCTGTTCTCAATGCTCTGGATTAAGAATCAGCTACTTGATTATCAATTAAGGTACACCAAAATTCCTATCTCTGTGATAATACAAGTGCTATCAACTTAGCTAAGAATCCTATTCAGCATTCTCGATCCAAGCACATCGATATAAAACATCATTTTATTAGGGATCATGTGCAAAAAGGCGACATTGAACTCAAATTTGTAAATACTGAGGATCAAATCTCAGATATATTTACAAGCCTTTACCCGAGGATCGTTTCAATGTTCTGAAAGGATTTCTCAATTTAAGATGTTTCTAAGTGCTTTGAAATTTAAAAACTCTCTTAGAAACCCCCTTAGTCCTAGTTTAGATTCTGAGACGAACAAATAGAACTAAGCCGCTGAGCTTGAAGTAGGAAACACAGGAAAACCCTATCTGAGAAATTTGGTCTCAGAAGACTCATCTCTCAGAAAGGAGATCTTCTGAAACATCTCTCAGAAGGAGGATTTCTCAGAAGACACCTCTCTCAGAAAGGTACCTTCCGAGAAACAAGTTACCAACGGTAACTTTTGGATAAGTGGCAGAAAACGGCTAGTTATCAACCATGTCTATAAATACTTATAGCATTGTTTCATTTGAGCACTTTACGTCCAAAACTTACCAAAACTTGCCAAAACCTCTCCTCACTTTCCAATCATCACCTGCTCTCTCTCTCTGTCTCTCTCTTGTTCTTCTCTATCCTTTCTCGAACTTAAACCTTTCTTTCAAATGGCCGTCTCTGGAGATCAGGGCTTAATGAGAAACAATCTCAATGAGATATCCGAAGATATTCTCTATGACAATGAGGAAATGCAGTCCCTATTCCACAAGACTTATCTCCAAGGAATCTTGCCATGGGAAGGGTATTGCTCTCAATGTCTACAATCAGGTGGACGAAAATCCAATTCACCTTTCTCAAGCAACCCGGATGGCCAGCCATGATGAGCTCCGAAGACGTATGCTACCAATGTGGTAAGGGCTTTCTATTCGCAAATAGAAAGGTTCACCAACAAAGGGGTCAAGAGCAAGATTGGTGGACAACAGATCCCGCTTCTCTCTCTGACATCAACAAAGTCTTCAAGACTTTGAATGGTGGCGCTGTCATCGCCGACGACCCAGAATGGGTCAAGGAGGTAGATGACTCGGAAGAAGAAGTCGTGACTCTTCTGACTGGTAGCACAGCCTACACTCAAGGGTAAAGGTGCCTCATCTCACGCAAGAGGCTCGGATCATCTTTCTCCGTTGTGCAACACACCTTCTCCCTCGGATTGGAGACATGGGGAAACGTTACCACCATGGACGCCTGCCTGCTGTACCACCTACTGAAAAGGAAAGAGTAGATTTTGGGAGGATGGTGCTCAACTACATGATGACCAGGCTCATCCAAAGAGGGCTCTCACAGTCTACTTACGGAGCTTCTGACCAGAATCCTCAACCATTTCTCCTTCCACTTGAAGACTATGAATATGTCTTCAACCACGTAAGTTCTCCATGGTCACCTTCACAACATCAGAAGAAAGAAGGTACCAGATACGGGGCACTAAGAAGAAGGAGGAAGCAAAGCCTTCTAAGGACTGCTGGTCCATCCAGCCTCTAAGGCTGAGAAAGAAAGGAAAAGGTTTCCGATCTCCAGAAAAGAAGAAAGAAGATGCAAAAGGTGACTCATCCTTCTCCAACAAAGGGTGACACGGAGTATGGCTTCTGAGGAAGCTCAGAAGACTCCTCAGAAGGCACTATGTTGCTGAGGCTGCTGAAGACTCAGAAGAAACAACATCTGAGCAACCCATGACCAGAAAAAGGAAAGCACCTCCCACTCTCCAAGTCCCAGACGTGCCACCAGAAGGGAAAAAGAAACGTGGTCGTTTGGTAAAAGCTAACTCTAACACTCCACCTTCATTTCTTCACTCTTCTTCTACTTCAATTCCTATTTCTGATTCTGTTGATGGTTTTAAACCCACCAAATTTAAAACTAAACTCCTACATTCCTTGAAATATCAGGGAAAACTCACAAAGGAGTGGGGATAAAAACCACCAAAACAGAGCCCGCCAAAGCCGACGGGTAAAGAAATTGTAGCAGTTACTGCTACTGCTGCCACCACCGCTGCTGCTACTACAGCTGCTGTTGAAGAAGAAGCAGAAGCTTCTCATCACTCCTCCCCATCTGGACATGTCTCCCCCACCAGAGAAGACATTCAGGGGCATGCAGGAAATGTCGCTGATTCCTCTTCCGAGGAAGAAGATGCGGCACGCTTTCGCATTTAAGCATCGCACTCCAGATGCTGGAAGCTCCAAGAAAGAGGCCCAGAAGAAGCCCTCTGCGGTTTCTATGGTGGAACTTTCTGAAGCAACCACAACTGAAGTTGCCACTGTGAATGCTGAGTCATTGGCTCAGACGATGAGTGAAGTTCAGAAGGCGCTGGATCATCCTTCTGAGACTCCAGAAGCTGCTCAGATGCAACAACAACAACAACTACAGCATGAGGAACGCTTCATTGAACCAACTTCTGAGGTTGGTCTCCTCTCTTCTGAGATCCCTCTGGAACATGAGGACACTCATGACTCAACACATGACGTAGTGCCAGGGACCACCAGCACTGGGCTCAGCTCAGAGGTGGGCGCTGACGCTACCATGGCTGCCGGAGTTGCAGCAGTTGAGGCATTTGTTGCCCACAGTTCCTTAGAAGGAACTCTCTCTGAGAAGGACTCTCAGAAGGAACCAGAGGTTCCTCCTCAAGATATAACAGAGGTTCCTCCTACATCCTTTGATCAACAAGGTCCCACCTTCTCCATAACGGACTCAATGATCGGTTCTGGCTTTCAGCTGGGAAGGATGGTAGTCACTCCACCCTCTGTGCAATTTCGGCCTTTCTTTGGTCGAATTGAGAAGTTGAAGAGCACTGAAGCCATGCATAGCCAGATCTCAACCTTCAACCTCTCCGATGATGCTCAGACTTCTGGTGCTATGGAGCAACCATCAGCTAGGCAACC
>RYYW01000112.1:101556-118180 GCA_013621005.1 Aeschynomene evenia | reverse complement strand
GCTCCATTTTAGTCACTAGGATGTTGTAGATAACCAAAGGATGATGTAATGAGCCTATTTTGGTCCTAATTGAGTGTATTGAGCTTCATTTGGTCTTACTTTGATCAATTCATCCATTTTAGTCATTAGGATGTTGTAGATAACCAAAGGATGATGTAATGAGCCTATTTGGTCCTAATTGAGTGTATTGAGCTTCATTTGTCTTACTTTGGTCAATGGCTCCATTTTAGTCACTAGGATGTTGTAGATAACCAAAGGATGATGTAATGAGCCTATTTTGGTCCTAATTGAGTGTATTGAGCTTCATTTCGTCTTACTTTGGTCAATGGCTCCATTTTAGTCACTAGGATGTTGTAGATAACCAAAGGATGATGTAATGAGCCTATTTTGGTCCTAATTGAGTGTATTGAGCTTCATTTCGTCTTACTTTGGTCAATGGCTCCATTTTAGTCACTAGGATGTTGTAGATAACCAAAGGATGATGTAATGAGCCTCTTTTGATCCTAATTGATTGTATTGAGCTTCATTTCGTCTTACTTTGGTCAATGGCTCCATTTTAGTCACTAGGATGTTGTAGATAACCAAAGGATGATAATGAGCCTATTTTGGTCCTAATTGAGTGTATTGAGCTTCATTTGGTCTTACTTTGATCAATTCATCCATTTTAGTCATTAGGATGTTGTAGATAACCAAAGGATGATGTAATGAGCCTATTTGGTCCTAATTGAGTGTATTGAGCTTCATTTCTTACTTTGGTCAATGGCTCCATTTTAGTCACTTGTTGTAGATAACCAAAGGATGATGTAATGAGCCTATTTTGGTCCTAATTGAGTGTATTGAGCTTCATTTGTCTTACTTTCAATGGCTCCATTTTAGTCACTAGGATGTTGTAGATAACCAAAGGATGCCTTTTTGGTCCTAATTGATTGTATTGAGCTTCATTTCGTCTTACTTTGGTCAATGGCTCCATTTTAGTCACTAGGATGTTGTAGATAACCAAAGGATGATGTAATGAGCCTATTTTGGTCCTAATTGAGTGTATTGAGCTTCATTTGGTCTTACTTTGATCAATTCATCCATTTTAGTCATTAGTATGTTGTAGATAACTAAAGGATGATGTAATGAGCCTATTTGGTCCTAATTGAGTGTATTGAGCTTCATTTCGTCTTACTTTGGTCAATGGCTCCATTTTAGTCACTAGGATGTTGTAGATAACCAAAGGATGATGTAATGAGCCTATTTTGGTCCTAATTGAGTGTATTGAGCTTCATTTCGTCTTACTTTGGTCAATGGCTCCATTTTAGTCACTAGGATGTTGTAGATAACCAAAGGATGATGTAATGAGCCTATTTTGGTCCTAATTGATTGTATTGAGCTTCATTTCGTCTTACTTTGGTCAATGGCTCCATTTTAGTCACTAGGATGTTGTAGATAACCAAAGGATGATGTAATGAGCCTATTTTGGTCCTAATTGATTGTATTGAGCTTCATTTCGTCTTACTTTGGTCAATGGCTCCATTTTAGTCACTAGGATGTGTAGATAACCAAAGGATGATGTAATGAGCCTATTTTGGTCCTAATTGAGTGTATTGAGCTTCATTTGGTCTTACTTGATCAATTCATCCATTTTAGTCATTAGGATGTTGTAGATAACCAAAGGATGATGTAATGAGCCTATTTGGTCCTAATTGAGTGTATTGAGCTTCATTTGTCTTACTTTGGTCAATGGCTCCATTTTAGTCACTAGGATGTTGTAGATAACCAAAGGATGATGTAATGAGCCTCTTTTGGTCCTAATTGATGTGTATTGAGCTTCATTTGTCTTACTTTGGTCAATGGCTCCATTTTAGTCACTAGGTTGTTGTAGATAACCTAAAGGATGATGTAATGAGCCTATTTTGGTCCTAATTGAGTGTATTGAGCTTCATTTCGTCTTACTTTGGTCAATGGCTCCATTTTAGTCACTAGGATGTTGTAGATAACCAAAGGATGATGTAATGAGCCTATTTTGGTCCTAATTGAGTGTATTGAGCTTCATTTGTCTTACTTTGATCAATTCTCCATTTTAGTCATTAGGATGTTGTAGAACCAAAGGATGATGTAATGAGCCTATTTTGGTCCTAATTGAGTGTATAGAGCTTCGTTTGGTCTTACTTTGGTCAATGGCTCATTTTAGTCACTAGGATGTTGTAGATAACCAAAGGATGATTAATGAGCCTATTTTGGTCCTAATTGAGTGTATTGAGCTTCATTGTCTTACTTTGGTCAATGCTCCATTTTAGTCACTAGGATGTTGTAGATAACCAAAGGATGATGTAATGAGCCTATTTTGGTCCTAATTGAGTGTATTGAGCTTCATTTCGTCTTACTTTGGTCAATGGCTCCATTTTAGTCACTAGGATGTTGTAGATAACAAAGGATGATGTAATGAGCCTCTTTTTGGTCCTAATTGATTGTATGAGCTTCATTTCGTCTTACTTTGGTCAATGGCTCCATTTTAGTCACTAGGATGTTGTAGATAACCAAAGGATGATGTAATGAGCCTATTTTGTCCTAATTGAGTGTATTGAGCTTCATTTGGTCTTACTTTGATCAATTCATCCATTTTAGTCATAGGATGTTGTAGATAACCAAAGGATGATGTAATGAGCCTATTTGGTCCTAATTGAGTGTATGAGCTTCATTTTCGTCTTACTTTGGTCAATGATTTTAGTCACTAGGATGTTGTAGATAACCAAAGGATGATGTAATGAGCCTATTTTGGTCCTAATTGAGTGTATTGAGCTTCATTTCGTCTTACTTTGGTCAATGGCTCCATTTTAGTCACTAGGATGTTGTAGATAACCAAAGGATGATGTAATGAGCCTATTTTGGTCCTAATTGATTGTATTGAGCTTCATTTCGTCTTACTTTGGTCAATGGCTCCATTTTAGTCACTAGGATGTTGTAGATAACCAAAGGATGATGTAATGAGCCTATTTTGGTCCTAATTGATGTATTGAGCTTCATTTCGTCTTACTTTGGTCAATGGCTCCATTTTAGTCACTAGGATGTTGTAGATAACCAAAGGATGATAATGAGCCTATTTTGGTCCTAATTGAGTGTATTGAGCTTCATTTGGTCTTACTTTGATCAATTCATCCATTTTAGTCATTAGTATGTTGTAGATAACTAAAGGATGATGTAATGAGCCTATTTTGGTCCTAATTGAGTGTATTGAGCTTCATTTCGTCTTACTTTGGTCAATGGCTCCATTTTAGTCACTAGGATGTTGTAGATAACCAAAGGATGATGTAATGAGCCTATTTTGGTCCTAATTGAGTGTATTGAGCTTCATTAGGTCTTACTTTGGTCAATGGCTCCATTTAGTCACTAGGATCACTAGGATGTTGTAGATAACCAAAGGATGATAATGAGCCTTTTGGTCCTAATTGATTGTATTGAGCTGTCTTACTTTGGTCAATGGCTCCATTTTAGTCACTAGAGATGGATGAAATGAGCCTATTTTGGTCCTAATTGAGTGTATTGAGCTTCATTTGGTCTTACTTTGATCAATTCATCCATTTTAGTCATAGTATGTTGTAGATAACTAAAGGATGATGTAATGAGCCTATTTTGGTCCTAATTGAGTGTATTGAGCTTCATTTCGTCTTACTTTGGTCAATGGCTCCATTTTAGTCACTAGGATGTTGTAGATAACCAAAGGATGATGTAATGAGCCTATTTTGGTCCTAATTGAGTGTATTGAGCTTCATTTGGTCTTACTTTCAATTCATCCATTTTAGTCATCTTGTAGATAACTAAAGGATGATGTAATGAGCCTATTTTGGTCCTAATTGAGTGTATTGAGCTTCATTTTGTCTTACTTTGGTCAATGGCTCCATTTTAGTCACTAGGATGTTGTAGATAACCAAAGGATGATGTAATGAGCCTCTTTTGGTCCTAATTGAGTATTGAGCTTCATTACGTCTTACTTTGGTCAATGGCTCCATTTTAGTCACTAGGATGTTGTAGATAACCAAAGGATGATGTAATGAGCCTATTTTGGTCCTAATTGAGTGTATTGAGCTTCATTTGTCTTACTTTGATCAATTCATCCATTTTAGTCATTAGGATGTTGTAGATAACCAAAGGATGATGTAATGAGCCTATTTTGGTCCTAATTGAGTGTATTGAGCTTCATTTCGTCTTACTTTGGTCAATGGCTCCATTTTAGTCACTAGGATGTTGTAGATAACCAAAGGATGATGTAATGAGCCTATTTTGGTCCTAATTGAGTGTATTGAGCTTCATTTCGTCTTACTTTGGTCAATGGCTCCATTTTAGTCACTAGGATGTTGTAGATAACCAAAGGATGATGTAATGAGCCTATTTTGGTCCTAATTGATTGTATTGAGCTTCATTTGTCTTACTTTGGTCAATGGCTCCATTTTAGTCACTAGGATGTTGTAGATAACCAATGGCCTTTTTGGTCCTAATTGAGTGTATTGAGCTTCATTTCGTCTTACTTTGGTCAATGGCTCCATTTTAGTCACTAGGATGTTGTAGATAACCAAAGGATGATAATGAGCCTATTTTGGTCTAATTGAGTGTATTGAGCTTCATTTGGTCTTACTTTGATCAATTCATCCATTTAGTCATTAGTTGTAGATAACTAAAGGATGATGTAATGAGCCTATCTTGGTCTAAATTGAAGTGTATTGAGCTCATTTCGTCTTACTTTGGTCAATGGCTCCATTTTAGTCACTAGGATGTTGTAGATAACCAAAGGATGATGTAATGAGCCTATTTTGGTCCTAAATTGAGTGTATGAGCTTCATTAGGTCTACTTTTCATCTATTTAGTCATAAGGGTAATAACCAAAAATAGTTGAGCCTTTGGTCCAATTGGTTTTGGCTCCATTTTTTTTTTGTCATGTCCAAACATAGGATGTTGTAGTATAACCAAAGGATGATGTAAATGAGCCTATTTTGGTCCTAATTGAGTGTATTGAGCTTCATTGGTCTACTTGTCAATTCTCCATTTTAGTCATTAGTATGTTGTAGATAACTAAAGGATGATGTAATGAGCCTCTTTTGGTCCCTAATTGATTGTATTGAGCTTCATTTCGTCTTACGTTGGTCAATGGCTCCATTTTAGTCACTAGGATGTTGTAGATAACAAAGGATGATGTAATGAGGCCTATTTTGGTCCTAATTGAGTGTATTGAGCTTCATTTGGTCTTACTTTGATCAATTCATCCATTTTAGTCATTAGGATGTTGTAGATAACCAAAGGATGATGTAATGAGCCTATTTTGGTCCTAATTGAGTGTATTGAGCTTCATTTGGTCTTACTTTGGTCAATGGCTCCATTTTAGTCACTAGGATGTTGTAGATAACCAAAGGATGATGTAATGAGCCTCTTTTGTCCTAATTGATTGTATTGAGCTTCATTTCGTCTTACTTTGGTCAATGGCTCCATTTTAGTCACTAGGATGTTGTAGATAACCAAAGGATGATGTAATGAGCCTATTTTGGTCTAATTGAGTGTATTGAGCTTCATTTGTCTTACTTTGGTCAATGGCTCCATTTTAGTCATAGGATGTTGTAGATAACCAAAGGATGATGTAATGAGCCTATTTGGTCCTAATTGAGTGTATTGAGCTTCATTTGGTCTTACTTTGATCAATTCATCCATTTTAGTCACTAGGATGTTGTAGATAACCAAAGGATGATGTAATGAGCCTATTTTGGTCCTAATTGATGTAATTGAGCTTCATTTCGTCTTACTTTGGTCAATGGCTCCATTTTAGTCACTAGGATGTTGTAGATAACCAAAGGATGATGTAATGAGCCTATTTTGGTCCTAATTGAGTGTATTGAGCTTCATTAGGTCTTACTTTGGTCAATGGCTCATTTTAGTCACTAGGATGTTGTAGATAACAAAGGATGATGTAATGAGCCTTTTTGGTCCTAATTGAGTGTATTGAGCTTCATTTCGTCTTACTTTGGTCAATGGCTCCATTTTAGTCACTAGGATGTTGTAGATAACCAAAGGATGATGTAATGAGCCTATTTTGGTCTAATTGAGTGTATTGAGCTTCATTTGGTCTTACTTTGATCAATTCATCCATTTTAGTCATTAGTATGTTGTAGATAACTAAAGGATGATGTAATGAGCCTATTTTGGTCCTAATTGAGTGTATTGAGCTTCATTTCGTCTTACTTTGGTCAATGGCTCCATTTTAGTCACTAGGATGTTGTAGATAACCAAAGGATGATGTAATGAGCCTATTTTGGTCCTAATTGAGTGTATTGAGCTTCATTTGGTCTTACTTTGGTCAATGGCTCCATTTTAGTCACTAGGATGTTGTAGATAACCAAAGGATGATGTAATGAGCCTCTTTTGGTCCTAATTGAGTTGTATTGAGCTTCATTTCGTCTTACTTTGGTCAATGGCTCCATTTTAGTCACTAGGATGTTGTAGATAACCAAAGGATGATTAATGAGCCTATTTTGGTCCTAATTGAGTGTATTGAGCTTCATTTGGTCTTACTTTGTCAATTCATCCATTTTAGTCACTAGTATGTTGTAGATAACTAAAGGATGATGTAATGAGCCTATTTTGGTCCTAATTGAGTGTATTGAGCTTCATTTCGTCTTACTTTGGTCAATGGCTCCATTTTAGTCACTAGGATGTTGTAGATAACCAAAGGATGATGTAATGAGCCTATTTTGGTCCTAATTGAGTGTATTGAGGCTTCATTTGGTCTTACTTTGATCAATTCATCCATTTTAGTCATTAGTATGTTGTAGATAACTAAAGGATGATGTAATGAGCCTATTTTGGTCCTAATTGAGTGTATTGAGCTTCATTTCGTCTTACTTTGGTCAATGGCTCCATTTAGTCACTAGGATGTTGTAGATAACCAAAGGATGATGTAATGAGCCTATTTTGGTCCTAATTGAGTGTATTGAGCTTCATTTCGTCTTACTTTGGTCAATGGCTCCATTTTAGTCACTAGGATGTTGTAGATAACCAAAGGATGATGTAATGAGCCTATTTTGGTCCTAATTGAGTGTATTGAGCTTCATTTGGTCTTACTTTGGTCAATGGCTCCATTTTAGTCACTAGGATGTTGTAGATAACCAAAGGATGATGTAATGAGCCTATTTTGGTCCTAATTGAGTGTATTGAGCTTCATTTGGTCTTACTTTGTCAATGGCTCCATTTTAGTCACTAGGATGTTGTAGATAACCAAAGGATGATGTAATGAGCCTATTTTGGTCCTAATTGAGTGTATTGAGCTTCATTTGTCTTACTTTGGTCAATGGCTCCATTTTAGTCACTAGGATGTTGTAGATAACCAAAGGATGATGTAATGAGCCTATTTTGGTCCTAATTGAGTGTATTGAGCTTCATTTGGTCTTACTTTGGTCAATGGCTCCATTTTAGTCACTAGGATGTTGTAGATAACCAAAGGATGATGTAATGAGCCTCATTTTGTCCTAATTGATTGTATTGAGCTTCATTCGTCTTACTTTGGTCAATGGCTCCATTTAGTCACTAGGATGTTGTAGATAACCAAAGGATGATCTAATGAGCCTATTTTGGTCTAATTGAGTGTATTGAGCTTCATTGTTACTGATCAATTACATTTATCATAGTATTTGTAGAACAATAGATGTTGTAGATAACTCAAAGGATGATGTAATGAGTCCTATTTTGGTCCTAATTGAGTGTATTGAGCTTCATTTGCGTCTTACTTTGGTCAATGCTCCATTTTAGTCACTAGGATGTTTGTAATAACCAAAGGATGATGTAATGAGCCTATTTTGGTCCTAATTGAGTGTATTGAGCTTCATTTCGTCTTACTTTGGTCAATGGCTCCATTTTAGTCACTAGGATGTTGTAGATAACCAAAGGATGATGTAATGAGCCTATTTTGGTCCTAATTGAGTGTATTGAGCTTCATTTCGTCTTACTTGGTCAATGGCTCCATTTTAGTCACTAGGATGTGTAGATAACCAAAGGATGATGTAATGAGCCTATTTTGGTCCTAATTGAGTGTATTGAGCTTCATTTGTCTTACTTTGGTCAATGCTCCATTTTAGTCACTAGGATGTTGTAGATAACCAAAGGATGATGTAATGAGCCTATTTTGGTCCTAATTGAGTGTATTGAGCTTCATTTCGTCTTACTTTGGTCAATGGCTCCATTTTAGTCACTAGGATGTTGTAGATAACCAAAGGATGATGTAATGAGCCTATTTTGGTCCTAATTGAGTGTATTGAGCTTCATTTGTCTTACTTTGGTCAATGGCTCCATTTTAGTCACTAGGATGTTGTAGATAACCAAAGGATGATGTAATGAGCCTATTTTGGTCCTAATTGATTGTATTGAGCTTCATTTCGTCTTACTTTGTCAATGCATCCATTTTAGTCACTAGGTATGTTGTAGATAACCAAAGGATGATGTAATGAGCCTATTTTGGTCCTAATTGAGTGTATTGAGCTTCATTTCGTCTTACTTTGGTCAATGGCTCCATTTTAGTCACTAGGATGTTGTAGATAACCAAAGGATGATGTAATGAGCCTATTTTGGTCCTAATTGAGTGTATTGAGCTTCATTTCGTCTTACTTTGGTCAATGGCTCCATTTTAGTCACTAGGATGTTGTAGATAACCAAAGGATGATGTAATGAGCCTATTTTGGTCCTAATTGAGTGTATTGAGCTTCATTTGTCTTACTTTGGTCAATTCTCCATTTTAGTCATAGGATGTTGTAGATAACCAAAGGATGATGTAATGAGCCTATTTTGGTCCTAATTGAGTGTATTGAGCTTCATTTGGTCTTACTTTGATCAATTATCCATTTTAGTCATAGGATGTTGTAGATAACCAAAGGATGATGTAATGAGCCTATTTTGGTCCTAATTGAGTGTATTGAGCTTCATTTCGTCTTACTTTGGTCAATGCTCCATTTTAGTCACTAGGATGTTGTAGATAACCAAAGGATGATGTAATGAGCCTATTTTGGTCCTAATTGAGTGTATTGAGCTTCATTTGTCTTACTTTGGTCAATGGCTCCATTTTAGTCACTAGGATGTTGTAGATAACCAAAGGATGATGTAATGAGCCTCTTTTGGTCCTAATTGATTGTATTGAGCTTCATTTCGTCTTACTTTGGTCAATGGCTCCATTTTAGTCACTAGGATGTTGTAGATAACCAAAGGATGATGTAATGAGCCTATTTTGGTCCTAATTGAGTGTATTGAGCTTCATTTCGTCTTACTTTGGTCAATGGCTCCATTTTAGTCACTAGGATGTTGTAGATAACCAAAGGATGATGTAATGAGCCTATTTTGGTCCTAATTGAGTGTATTGAGCTTCATTTCGTCTTACTTTGGTCAATGGCTCCATTTTAGTCACTAGGATGTTGTAGATAACCAAAGGATGATGTAATGAGCCTATTTTGGTCCTAATTGAGTGTATTGAGCTTCATTTGGTCTTACTTTGATCAATTCATCCATTTTAGTCATTAGGATGTTGTAGATAACCAAAGGATGATGTAATGAGCCTATTTTGGTCCTAATTGAGTGTATTGAGCTTCATTTGGTCTTACTTTGGTCAATGGCTCCATTTTAGTCACTAGGATGTTGTAGATAACCAAAGGATGATGTAATGAGCCTATTTTGGTCCTAATTGAGTGTATTGAGCTTCATTTGGTCTTACTTTGGTCAATGGCTCCATTTTAGTCACTAGGATGTTGTAGATAACCAAAGGATGATGTAATGAGCCTATTTTGGTCCTAATTGAGTGTATTGAGCTTCATTTGGTCTTACTTTGGTCAATGGCTCCATTTTAGTCACTAGGATGTTGTAGATAACCAAAGGATGATGTAATGAGCCTATTTTGGTCCTAATTGAGTGTATTGAGCTTCATTTCGTCTTACTTTGGTCAATGGCTCCATTTTAGTCACTAGGATGTTGTAGATAACCAAAGGATGATGTAATGAGCCTATTTTGGTCCTAATTGAGTGTATTGAGCTTCATTTGGTCTTACTTTGATCAATTCATCCATTTTAGTCATTAGTATGTTGTAGATAACTAAAGGATGATGTAATGAGCCTATTTTGGTCCTAATTGAGTGTATTGAGCTTCATTTCGTTCTTACTTTGGTCAATGGCTCCATTTTAGTCACTAGGATGTTGTAGATAACCAAAGGATGATGTAATGAGCCTATTTTGGTCCTAATTGAGTGTATTGAGCTTCATTATGGTCTTACTTTGGTCAATGGCTCCATTTTAGTCACTAGGATGTTGTAGATAACAAAGGATGATGTAATGAGCCTCTTTTGGTCCTAATTGATTGTATTGAGCTTCATTTCGTCTTACTTTGTTCAATGGCTCCATTTTAGTCACTAGGATGTTGTAGATAACCAAAGGATGATCTAATGAGCCTATTTTGGTCCTAATTGAGTGTATTGAGCTTCATTTGGTCTTACTTTGATCAATTCATCCATTTTAGTCATTAGTATGTTGTAGATAACTAAAGGATGATGTAATGAGCCTATTTTGGTCCTAATTGAGTGTATTGAGCTTCATTTCGTCTTACTTTGGTCAATGGCTCCATTTTAGTCACTAGGATGTTGTAGATAACCAAAGGATGATGTAATGAGCCTATTTTGGTCCTAATTGAGTGTATTGAGCTTCATTTGTCTTACTTTGGATCAATGCTCCATTTTAGTCACTAGGATGTTGTAGATAACCAAAGGATGATGTAATGAGCCTATTTTGGTCCTAATTGAGTGTATTGAGCTTCATTTGGTCTTACTTTGGTCAATGGCTCCATTTTAGTCACTAGGATGTTGTAGATAACCAAAGGATGATGTAATGAGCCTATTTTGGTCCTAATTGATTGTATTGAGCTTCATTTCGTCTTACTTTGGTCAATGGCTCCATTTTAGTCACTAGGATGTTGTAGATAACCAAAGGATGATGTAATGAGCCTATTTTGGTCCTAATTGAGTGTATTGAGCTTCATTTGGTCTTACTTTGATCAATTCATCCATTTTTAGTCATTAGGATGTTGTAGATAACCAAAGGATGATGTAATGAGCCTATTTTGGTCCTAATTGAGTGTATTGAGCTTCATTTCGTCTTACTTTGGTCAATGGCTCCATTTTAGTCACTAGGATGTTGTAGATAACCAAAGGATGATGTAATGAGCCTATTTTGGTCCTAATTGAGTGTATTGAGCTTCATTTCGTCTTACTTTGTCAATGGCTCCATTTTAGTCACTAGGATGTTGTAGATAACCAAAGGATGATGTAATGAGCCTATTTTGGTCCTAATTGAGTGTATTGAGCTTCATTTGGTCTTACTTTGGTCAATGGCTCCATTTTAGTCACTAGGATGTTGTAGATAACCAAAGGATGATGTAATGAGCCTCTTTTGGTCCTAATTGATTGTATTGAGCTTCATTTCGTCTTACTTTGGTCAATGGCTCCATTTTAGTCACTAGGATGTTGTAGATAACCAAAGGATGATCTAATGAGCCTATTTTGGTCCTAATTGAGTGTATTGAGCTTCATTTGGTCTTACTTGATCAATTCATCCATTTTAGTCATTAGTATGTTGTAGATAACTAAAGGATGATGTAATGAGCCTATTTGGTCCTAATTGAGTGTATTGGCTTCATTTCGTCTTACTTTGGTCAATGGCTCCATTTTAGTCACTAGGATGTTGTAGATAACCAAAGGATGATGTAATGAGCCTATTTTGGTCCTAATTGAGTGTATTGAGCTTCATTTAGGTCTTACTTTGGTCAATGGCTCCATTTTAGTCACTAGGATGTTGTAGATAACCAAAGGATGATGTAATGAGCCTCATTTTGGTCCTAATTGATTGTATTGAGCTTCATTTCGTCTTACTTTGGTCAATGGCTCCATTTTAGTCACTAGGATGTTGTAGATAACCAAAGGATGATCTAATGAGCCTATTTTGGTCCTAATTGAGTGTATTGAGCTTCATTTGGTCTTACTTTGATCAATTCATCCATTTTAGTCATTAGTATGTTGTAGATAACTAAAGGATGATGTAATGAGCCTATTTTGGTCCTAATTGAGTGTATTGAGCTTCATTTCGTCTTACTTTGGTCAATGGCTCCATTTTAGTCACTAGGATGTTGTAGATAACCAAAGGATGATGTAATGAGCCTATTTTGGTCCTAATTGAGTGTATTGAGCTTCATTTGGTCTTACTTTGATCAATTCATCCATTTTAGTCATTAGTATGTTGTAGATAACTAAAGGATGATGTAATGAGCCTATTTTGGTCCTAATTGAGTGTATTGAGCTTCATTTCGTCTTACTTTGGTCAATGGCTCCATTTTAGTCACTAGGATGTTGTAGATAACCAAAGGATGATGTAATGAGCCTCTTTTGGTCCTAATTGATTGTATTGAGCTTCATTTCGTCTTACTTTGGTCAATGGCTCCATTTTAGTCACTAGGATGTTGTAGATAACCAAAGGATGATGTAATGAGCCTATTTTGGTCCTAATTGAGTGTATTGAGCTTCATTTGGTCTTACTTTGATCAATTCATCCATTTTAGTCATTAGTATGTTGTAGATAACTAAAGGATGATGTAATGAGCCTATTTTGGTCCTAATTGAGTGTATTGAGCTTCATTTCGTCTTACTTTGGTCAATGGCTCCATTTTAGTCACTAGGATGTTGTAGATAACCAAAGGATGATGTTAATGAGCCTATTTTGGTCCTAATTGAGTGTATTGAGCTTCATTTCGTCTTACTTTGGTCAATGGCTCCATTTTAGTCACTAGGATGTTGTAGATAACCAAAGGATGATGTAATAAGCCTCTATTTTGGTCCTAATTGATTGTATTGAGCTTCATTTCGTCTTACTTTGGTCAATGGCTCCATTTTAGTCACTAGGATGTTGTAGATAACCAAAGGATGATGTAATGAGCCTCTTTTGGTCCTAATTGATTGTATTGAGCTTCATTTCGTCTTACTTTGGTCAATGGCTCCATTTTAGTCACTAGGATGTTGTAGATAACCAAAGGATGATCTAATGAGCCTATTTTGGTCTTAATTGAGTGTATTGAGCTTCATTTGGTCTTACATTGATCAATTCATCCATTTTAGTCATTAGTATGTTGTAGATAACTAAAGGATGATGTAATGAGCCTATTTTGGTCCTAATTGAGTGTATTGAGCTTCATTTCGTCTTACTTTGGTCAATGGCTCCATTTTAGTCACTAGGATGTTGTAGATAACCAAAGGATTATGTAATGAGCCTATTTTGGTCCTAATTGAGTGTATTGAGCTTCATTAGGTCTTACTTTGGTCAATGGCTCCATTTTAGTCACTAGGATGTTGTAGATAACCAAAGGATGATGTAATGAGCCTCTTTTGGTCCTAATTGATTGTATTGAGCTTCATTTCGTCTTACTTTGGTCAATGGCTCCATTTTAGTCACTAGGATGTTGTAGATAACCAAAGGATGATGTAATGAGCCTATTTTGGTCCTAATTGAGTGTATTGAGCTTCATTTGGTCTTACTTTGATCAATTATCCATTTTAGTCATTAGTATGTTGTAGATAACAAAGGATGATGTAATGAGCCTATTTTGGTCCTAATTGAGTGTATTGAGCTTCATTTCGTCTTACTTTGGTCAATGGCTCCATTTTAGTCACTAGGATGTTGTAGATAACCAAAGGATGATGTAATGAGCCTATTTTGGTCCTAATTGAGTGTATTGAGCTTCATTTGGTCTTACTTTGATCAATTCATCCATTTTAGTCATTAGTATGTTGTAGATAACAAAGGATGATGTAATGAGCCTATTTTGGTCCTAATTGAGTGTATTGAGCTTCATTTCGTCTTACTTTGGTCAATGGCTCCATTTTAGTCACTAGGATGTTGTAGATAACCAAAGGATGATGTAATGAGCCTATTTTGGTCCTAATTGAGTGTATTGAGCTTCATTCGGTCTTACTTTGGGTCAATGGCTCCATTTTAGTCACTAGGATGTTGTAGATAACCAAAGGATGATGTAATGAGCCTATTTTGGTCCTAATTGAGTGTATTGAGCTTCATTTGGTCTTACTTTGATCAATTCATCCATTTTAGTCATTAGGATGTTGTAGATAACCAAAGGATGATGTAATGAGCCTATCTTGGTCCTAATTGAGTGTATTGAGCTTCATTGGTCTTACTTTGGTCAATGGCTCCATTTTAGTCACTAGGATGTTGTAGATAACCAAAGGATGATGTAATGAGCCTATTTTGGTCCTAATTGAGTGTATTGAGCTTCATTTCGTCTTACTTTGGTCAATGGCTCCATTTTAGTCACTAGGATGTTGTAGATAACCAAAGGATGATGTAATGAGCCTATTTTGGTCCTAATTGAGTGTATTGAGCTTCATTTGGTCTTACTTTGGTCAATGGCTCCATTTTAGTCACTAGGATGTTGTAGATAACCAAAGGATGATGTAATGAGCCTCTTTTGGTCCTAATTGATTGTATTGAGCTTCATTTCGTCTTACTTTTGGTCAATGGCTCCATTTTTAGTCACTAGGGATGTTGTAGATAACCAAAGGATGATCTAATGAGCCTATTTTGTCCTAATTGAGTGTATTGAGCTTCATTTGGTCTTACTTTGATCAATTCATCCATTTTAGTCATTAGTATGTTGTAGATAACTAAAGGATGATGTAATGAGCCTATTTTGGTCCTAATTGAGTGTATTGAGCTTCATTTCGTCTTACTTTGGTCAATGGCTCCATTTTAGTCACTAGGATGTTGTAGATAACCAAAGGAATGATGTAATGAGCCTATTTTGGTCCTAATTGAGTGTATTGAGCTTCATTAGGTCTTACTTTGGTCAATGGCTCCATTTTAGTCACTAGGATGTTGTAGATAACCAAAGGATGATGTAATGAGCCTCTTTTGGTCCTAATTGATTGTATTGAGCTTCATTTCGTCTTACTTTGGTCAATGGCTCCATTTTAGTCACTAGGATGTTGTAGATAACCAAAGGATGATCTAATGAGCCTATTTTTGGTCCTAATTGAGTGTATTGAGCTTCATTTGGTCTTACTTTGATCAATTCATCCATTTTAGTCATTAGTATGTTGTAGATAACTAAAGGATGATGTAATGAGCCTATTTTGGTCCTAATTGAGTGTATTGAGCTTCATTTCGTCTTACTTTGGTCAATGGCTCCATTTTAGTCACTAGGATGTTGTAGATAACCAAAGGATGATGTAATGAGCCTATTTTGGTCCTAATTGAGTGTATTGAGCTTCATTTGGTCTTACTTTGATCAATTCATCCATTTTAGTCATTAGTATGTTGTAGATAACTAAAGGATGATGTAATGAGCCTATTTTGGTCCTAATTGAGTGTATAGAGCTTCATTTGGTCTTACTTTGGTCAATGGCTCCATTTTAGTCACTAGGATGTTGTAGATAACCAAAGGATGATGTAATGAGCCTTTTTTGGGTCCTAATTGATTGTATTGAGCTTCATTTCGTCTTACTTTGGTCAAATGGCTCCATTTTAGTCACTAGGATGTTGTAGATAACCAAAGGATGATGTAATGAGCCTATTTTGGTCCTAATTGAGTGTATTGAGCTTCATTTGGTCTTACTTTGATCAATTCATCCATTTTAGTCATTAGTATGTTGTAGATAACCAAAGGATGATGTAATGAGCCTATTTTGGTCCTAATTGAGTGTATTGAGCTTCATTTGGTCTTACTTTGGTCAATGGCTCCATTTTAGTCACTAGGATTGTTGTAGATAACCAAAGGATGATGTAATGAGCCTATTTTGGTCCTAATTGAGTGTATTGAGCTTCATTTCGTCTTACTTTGGTCAATGGCTCCATTTTAGTCACTAGGATGTTGTAGATAACCAAAGGATGATGTAATGAGCCTATTTTGGTCCTAATTGAGTGTATTGAGCTTCATTTCGGTCTTACTTTGGTCAATGGCTCCATTTTAGTCACTAGGATGTTGTAGATAACCAAAGGATGATGTAATAAGCCTATTTTTGGTCCTAATTGATTGTAATTGAGCTTCATTTCGTCTTACTTTTGGTCAATGGCTCCATTTTAGTCACTAGGATGTTGTAGATAACCAAAGGATGATTAATGATGTCCTTGAGTTATTGGCGCTACATTGATCAATTCGCATTTTAGTCATTAGTATGTTGTAGATAACTAAAGGATTGATTGTAATGAGCCTATTTGGTGCCTAATTGAGTGTATTGAGCTTTCATTTCGTCTTACTTTGGTCAATGGCTCCATTTTAGTCACTAGGATGTTGTAGATAACCAAAGGATATGTAATGAGCCTATTTGGTCCTAATTGTTGTATTGAGCTTCATTAGGTCTTACTTTGGTCAATGGCTCCATTTTAGTCACTAGGATGTTGTAGATAACCAAAGGATGATGTAATGAGCCTCTTTTGGTCCTAATTGATTGTATTGAGCTTCATTTCGTCTTACTTTGTTCAATGGCTCCATTTTAGTCACTAGGATGTTGTAGATACCAAAGGATGATTAATGAGCCTATTTTGGTCCTAATTGAGTGTATTGAGCTTCATTTGGTCTT
>RYYW01000112.1:84514-97592 GCA_013621005.1 Aeschynomene evenia | reverse complement strand
CAAAGTATGACCAAATGAAGCTCAATACACTCAATTAGGACCAGAATAGGCTCATTACATCATCCTTTGGTTATCTACAACATCCTAGTGACTAAAATGGAGCGATTGACCAAAGTAAGACGAAATGAAGCTCAATACACTCAATTAGGACCAAAATAGGCTCATTACATCATCCTTTGTTTATCTAAACCTTCCTAGTGACTAAAATGGAGCCATTGACCAAAGTATGACCAAATGAAGCTCAATACACTCAATTAGGACCAAAATAGGCTCATTACATCATCCTTTGGTTATCTACAACATCCTAGTGACTAAAATGGAGCCATTGACCAAAGTAAGACCAAATGAAGCTCAATACACTCAATTAGGACCACAATAGGCTCATTACATTCCTTTGTTTATCTAAACCTTCTAGTGACTAAAATGGAGCCATTGACCAAAGTATGACCAAATGAAGCTCAATACACTCAATTAGGACCAAAATAGGCTCATTACATCATCCTTTGGTTATCTAAACCTTCCTACTGACTAAAATGGAGCCATTGACCAGAGTAAGACAAAATGAAGCTCAATACACTCAATTAGCACCAAAATAGGCTTAGTACATCATCCTTTGGTTATCTACAACATCCTAGTGACTAAAATGGAGCCATTGACCAAAGTAAGCCGAAATGAAGCTCAATACACTCAATTAGGACCAAATAGGCTCATTACATCATCCTTTGGTTATCTACAACATCCTAGTGACTAAAATGGAGCCATTGACCAAAGTAAGCCGAAATGAAGCTCAATACACTCAATTAGGACCAAAATAGGCTCATTACATCATCCTTTGGTTATCTACAAGATCCTAGTGACTAAAATGGAGCCATTGACCAAAGTAAGACCAAATGAAGCTCAATACACTCAAATAGGACCACAATAGGCTCATTACATCATCCTTTGTTTATCTAAACCTTCTTAGTGACTAAAATGGAGCCATTGACCAAAGTATGACCAAATGAAGCTCAATACACTCATTAGGACCAAATAGGCTCATTACATCATCCTTTGGTTATCTACAACATCCTAGTGACTAAAATGGAGCCATTGACCAAAGTAAGACCAAATGAAGATCAATACACTCAATTAGGACCACAATAGGCTCATTACATCATCCTTTTGTTTATCTAAACCTTCCTAGTGACAGAAATGGAGCCATTGACCAAAGTATGACCAAATGAAGCTCAATACACTCAATTAGGACCAGAATAGGCTCATTACATCATCCTTTGGTTATCTACAACATCGTGACTAAAATGGAGCGATTGACCAAAGTAAGACCACTCAATTAGGCCCAATAGGCTCATTACATCATTTGTTTATCTAAACCTTCCTAGAGACTAAAATGGAGCCATTGACCAAAGTATGACCAAATGAAGCTCAATACACTCAATTAGGACCAAAATAGGCTCATTACATCATCCTTTGTTTATCTAAACTTCCTAGTGACTAAAATGGAGCCATTGACCAAAGTATGTCAAATGAAGCTCAATACACTCAATTAGGACCAAAATAGGCTCATTACATCATCCTTTGGTTATCTACAACATGCTAGTGACTAAAATGGAGCCCTTGACCAAAGTATGACCAAATGAAGCTCAATACACTCAATTAGGACCAAAATAGGCTCATTACATCATCCTTTGGTTATCTAAACCTTCCTACTGACTAAAATGGAGCCATTGACCAGAGTAAGACAAAATGAAGCTCAATACACTCAATTAGCACCAAAATAGGCTCATTACATCATCCTTTGGTTATCTACAACATCCTAGTGACTAAAATGGAGCCATTGACCAAAGTAAGCCGAAATGAAGCTCAATACACTCAATTAGGACCAAAATAGGCTCATTACATCATCCTTTGGTTATCTACAACATCCTAGTGACTAAAATGGAGCCATTGACCAAAGTAAGCCAAATGAAGCTCAATAAACTCAATTAGGACCAAATAGGCTCATTACATCATCCTTTGTTTATCTAAACCTTCCTAGTGACTAAAATGGAGCCATTGACCAAAGTATGACCAAATGAAGCTCAATACACTCAATTAGGACCAAAATAGGCTCATTACATCATCCTTTGGTTATCTACAAGATCCTAGTGACTAAAATGGAGCCATTGACCAAAGTCAGACCAAATGAAGCTCAATACACTCAAATAGGACCAATAGGCTCATTACATCATCCTTTGTTTATCTAAACCTTCTAGTGACTAAAATGGAGCCATTGACCAAAGTATGACCAAATGAAGCTCAATACACTCAATTAGGACCAAATAGGCTCATTACATCATCCTTTGGTTATCTACAACATCCTAGTGACTAAAATGGAGCCATTGACCAAAGTAAGACCAAATGAAGATCAATACACTCAATTAGGACCACAATAGGCTCATTACATCATCCTTTGTTTATCTAAACCTTCTAGTGACTAAAATGGAGCCATTGACCAAAGTATGACCAAATGAAGCTCAATACACTCAATTAGGACCAAAATAGGCTCATTACATCATCCTTTGGTTATCTAAACCTTCCTAGTGACTAAAATGGAGCCATTGACCAAGTAAGACAAAATGAAGCTCAATACACTCATTAGACCAAATAGGCTCAGTACATCATCCTTTGGTTATCTAAACATCCTAGTGACTAAAATGGAGCCATTGACCAAAGTAAAAATGAAGCTCAATACACTCAATTAGGACCAAAATAGGCTCATTACATCATCCTTTGGTTATCTACTCCTAGTGACTAAAATGGAGCCATTGCAAAGTAAGCCAAATGAAGCTCAATACACTCAATTAGGACCAAAAATAGGCTCATTACATCATCCTTTGGTTATCTACAACATCCTAGTGACTAAAATGGAGCCATTGACCAAAGTAGCCGAAATGAAGCTCAATACACTCAATTAGGACCAAATAGGCTCATTACATCATCCTTTGGTTATCTAAACATCCTAGTGACTAAAATGGAGCCATTGACCAAAGTAAGCCAAATGAAGCTCAATACACTCAATTAGGACCAAAATAGGCTCATTACATCATCCTTTGGTTATCTAAACCTTCCTACTGACTAAAATGGAGCCATTGACCAAGTAAGACAAATGAAGCTCAATACACTCAATTAGCACCAAAATAGGCTCAGTACATCATCCTTTGGTTATCTACAACATCCTAGTGACTAAAATGGAGCCATTGACCAAAGTAAGCCGAAATGAAGCTCAATACACTCAATTAGGACCAAAATAGGCTCATTACATCATCCTTTGGTTATCTACAACATCCTAGTGACTAAAATGGAGCCATTGACCAAAGTAAGCCGAAATGAAGCTCAATACACTCAATTAGGACCAAAATAGGCTCATTACATCATCCTTTGGTTATCTACAATCCTAGTGACTAAAATGGAGCCATTGACCAAAGTAAGACCAAATGAGCTCAATACACTCAAATAGGACCACAATAGGCTCATTACATCATCCTTTGTTTATCTAACCCTTAGTGACTAAAATGGAGCCATTGACCAAAGTATGACCAAATGAAGCTCAATACACTCAATTAGGACCAAAATAGGCTCATTACATCATCCTTTGGTTATCTACAACATCCTAGTGACTAAAATGGAGCCATTGACCAAAGTAAGACCAAATGAAGATCAATACACTCAATTAGGACCACAATAGGCTCATTACATCATCCTTTGTTTATCTAAACCTTCCTAGTGACAGAAATGGAGCCATTGACCAAAGTATGACCAAATGAAGCTCAATACACTCAATTAGGACCAGAATAGCTCATTACATCATCCTTTGGTTATCTACAACATCCTATGACTAAAATGGAGCGATTGACCAAAGTAAGACCAAATATAAACCAATTAGGCCCAAATAGGCTCAATTACATCATCTTTGTTTATCTAAACCTTCCTAGTGACTAAAATGGAGCATTGACACAAAGTATGACCAAATGAAGCTCAATACACTCAATTAGGACCAAAATAGGCTCATTACATCATCCTTTGTTTATCTACAACCTTCCTAGTGACTAAAATGGAGCCATTGACCAAAGTATGTCCAAATGAAGCTCAATACACTAATTAGGACCAAAATAGGCTCATTACATCATCCTTTGGTTATCTACAACATGCTAGTGACTAAAATGGAGCCATTGACCAAAGTATGACCAAATGAAGCTCAATACACTCAATTAGGACCAAAATAGGCTCATACATCATCCTTTGGTTTATCTAAACCTTCCTACTGACTAAAATGGAGCCATTGACCAGAGTAAGACAAATGAAGCTCAATACACTCAATTAGCACCAAAATAGGCTCAATACATCATCCTTTGGTTATCTACAACATCCTAGTGACTAAAATGGAGCCATTGACCAAAGTAAGCCGAAATGAAGCTCAATACACTCAATTAGGACCAAAATAGGCTCATTAAATCATCCTTGGTTATCTACAACATTCCTAGTGACTAAAATGGAGCCATTGACCAAAGTAAACAAAATGAAGCTCAATAAACTCAATTAGGACCAAAATAGGCTCATTACATCATCCTTTGTTTATCTAAAACCTTCCTAGTGACTAAAATGGAGCCATTGACCAAAGTATGACCAAATGAAGCTCAATACACTCAATTAGGACCAAAATAGGCTCATTACATCATCCTTTGGTTATTACAAGATCCTAGTGACTAAATGGAGCCATTGACCAAAGTCAGACCAAATGAAGCTCAATACACTCAATAGGACCACAATAGGCTCATTACATCATCCTTTGTTATCTAAACCTTCTTAGTGACTAAAATGGAGCCATTGACCAAAGTATGACCAAATGAAGCTCAATACACTCAATTAGGACCAAAATAGGCTCATTACATCATCCTTTGGTTATCTACAACATCCTAGTGACTAAAATGGAGCCATTGACCAAAGTAAGACCAAATGAAGATCAATACACTCAATTAGGACCACAATAGGCTCATTACATCATCCTTTGTTTATCTAACCTTCTTAGTGACTAAAATGGAGCCATTGACCAAAGTATGACCAAATGAAGCTCAATACACTCAATTAGGACCAAAATAGGCTCATTACATCATCCTTGGTATCTAAACCTTCCTACTGACTAAAATGGAGCCATTGACCAGAGTAAGACAAAATGAAGCTCATACACTCAATTAGCACCAAAATAGGCTAGTACATCATCCTTTGGTTATCTACAACATCCTAGTGACTAAAATGGAGCATTGACCAAAGTAAGCCGAAATGAAGCTCAATACACTCAATTAGGACCAAAATATTTGGCTCATTAACATCATCCTTTGGTTATCTACAACATCCTAGTGACTAAAATGGAGCCATTGACCAAAGTAAGCCGAAATGAAGCTCAATACACTCAATTAGGACCAAAATAAGGCTCATTACATCATCCTTTGGTTATCTTACAACATCCCTAGTGACTAAAATGGGAGCCATTGGACGCAAAGTAAGCCGAAATGAAGCTCAATAACACTCAATTAGGACCAAAATAAGGCTCAATTACATCATCCTTTGGTTATCTACAAGATCCTAGTGACTAAAATGGACCATTGACCAAAGTAAGACCAAATGAAGCTCAATACACTCAAATAGGACCACAATAGGCTCATTACATCATCCTTTGTTTATCTAAACTTTCTTAGTGACTAAAATGGAGCCATTGACCAAAGTATGACCAAATGAAGCTCAATACACTCAATTTAGGACCAAAATAGGCTCATTTACATCATCCTTTGGTTTATCTACAACATCCTAGTGACTAAAATGGAGCCATTGACCAAAGTAAGACCAAATGAAGATCAATACACTCAATTAGGACCACAATAGGCTCATTACATCATCCTTTGTTATCTACCTTCTAGTGACAAAATGGAGCCATTGACAAAGTATGACCAAATTAGCTCTTAGTGAACACTCAATTGAGACCATGACAAAAGTATGACCAAATGACTCAAATACACTAGGACAAATAGGCTCATTACATCATCCTTTGTTATCTAAACCTCCTAGTGACTAAAATGGAGCCATTGACCAAAGTAAGACAAAATGAAGCTCAATAACTCAATTAGGACCAAAATAGGCTCATTACATCATCCTTTGGTTATCTACAACATTCCTAGTGACTAAAATGGAGCCATTGACCAAAGTAAGACCAAATGAAGCTCAATACACTCAATTAGGACCAAAATAGGCTCATTACATCATCCTTTGGTTATCTAAACCTTCCTACTGACTAAAATGGAGCCATTGGACCAAGTAAGACAAATGAAGCTCAATACACCCAATTAGCACCAAAATAGGCTCATACATCATCCTTTGGTTATCTACAACATTCCTAGTGACTAAAATGGAGCCATTGACCAAAGTAAGACCGAACAAAATGAAAGCTCAATATCCACTTCAATTAGGACCAAAAAAAAAAATAGGCTCTAGTACATACATCATCCTTTGGTTAGCTAAACTTCCTACTGACTAAAATGGAGCCATTGACCAAGAGTAAGACAAAATGAAGCTCAATACACTCAATTAGGACCAAAATAGGCTCATTACATCATCCTTTGGTTATCTAAACCTCTTAGTGACTAAAATTGGAGCCATTGACCAAAGTAGACAAAATGAAGCTCAATACACTCAATAGGACCAAAATAGGCTCATTACATCATCCTTTGGTTATCTAAACCATCCTAGTGACTAAAATGGAGCCATTGACCAAAGTATGACAAATGAAGCCAATACACTCAATTAGGACCAAAATAGGCTCATTAACATCATCCTTTTGGTTATCTACAAGATTCCTAGTGACTAAAATGGAGCAATTGACCAAAGTAGAACCAAATGAAGCTCAATACACTCAATTAGGACCAAATAGGCTCATTACATCATCCTTTGTTATCTAAAACCTTCCTAGTGACTAAAATGGAGCCATTGACCAAGTATGACAAATGAAGCTCAATACACTCAATTAGGACCAAAATAGGCTCATTACATCATCCTTTGGTTATCTACAACATCCTAGTGACTAAAATGGAGCCATTGACCAAAGTAAGACCAAATGAAGCTCAATACACTCAATTAGGACCACAATAGGCTCATTACATCATCCTTTGTTTATCTAAACCTTCCTAGTGACAGAAATGGAGCCATTGACCAAAGTATGACCAAATGAAGCTCAATACACTCAATTAGGACCAGAATAGGCTCATTACATCATCCTTTGGTTATCTACAACATCCTAGTGACTAAAATGGAGCCGATTGACCAAAGTAAGACCAAATGAACTCAATACCTCAATTAGGACCAAAATAGGCTCATTACATCATCCTTTGTTTATCTAAACTTCCTAGTGACTAAAATGGAGCCATTGACCAAAGTATGACCAAATGAAGCTCAATACACTCAATTAGGACCAAAATAGGCTCATTACATCATCCTTTGTTTATCTAAACCTTCCTAGTGACTAAAATGGAGCCATTGACCAAAGTATGACCAAATGAAGCTCAATACACTCAATTAGGACCAAAATAGGCTCATTACATCATCCTTTGTTATCTACAACATCCTAGTGACTAAAATGGAGCCATTGACCAAAGTATGACCAAATGAAGCTCAATACACTCAATTAGGACCAAAATAGGCTCATTACATCATCCTTTGGTTATCTAAACCTTCCTACTGACTAAAATGGAGCCATTGACCAGAGTAAGACAAATGAAGCTCAATACACTCAATTAGCACCAAAATAGGCTCAATACATCATCCTTTGGTTATCTACAACATCCTAGTGACTAAAATGGAGCCATTGACCAAAGTAAGCCGAAATGAAGCTCAATACACTCAATTAGGACCAAAATAGGCTCATTACATCATCCTTTGGTTATCTACAACATCCTAGTGACTAAAATGGAGCCATTGACCAAAGTAAGCCGAAATGAAGCTCAATAACTCAATTAGGACCAAAATAGGCTCATTACATCATCCTTTGTTTATCTAAACCTTCCTAGTGACTAAAATGGAGCCATTGACCAAAGTAGACCAAATGAAGCTCAATACACTCAATTAGGACCAAAATAGGCTCATTACATCATCCTTTGGTTATCTACAAGATCCTAGTGACTAAAATGGAGCCATTGACCAAAGTCAGACCAAATGAAGCTCAATACACTCAAATAGGACCACAATAGGCTCATTACATCATCCTTTGTTTATCTAAACCTTCCTAGTGACTAAAATGGAGCCATTGACCAAAGTATGACCAAATGAAGCTCAATACACTCAATTAGGACCAAAATAGGCTCATTACATCATCCTTTGGTTATCTACAACATCCTAGTGACTAAAATGGAGCCATTGACCAAAGTAAGACCAAATGAAGATCAATACACTCAATTAGGACCACAATAGGCTCATTACATCATCCTTTGGTTATCTAAACCTCCTAGTGACTAAAATGGAGCCATTGACCAAAGTAGACCAAATGAAGCTCAATACACTCAATTAGGACCAAAATAGGCTCATTACATCATCCTTTGGTTATCTAAACTTCTACTGACTAAAATGGAGCCATTGACCAGAGTAAGACAAAATGAAGCTCAATACACTCAATTAGCACCAAAATAGCTCAGTACATCATCCTTTGGTTATCTACAACATCTAGTGACTAAAATGGAGCCATTGACCAAAGTAAGCCGAAATGAAGCTCAATACACTCAATTAGGACCAAAATAGGCTCATTACATCATCCTTTGGTTATCTACAACATCCTAGTGACTAAAATGAGCCATTGACAAAGTAAGCCAAATGAAGCTCAATACACTCAATTAGGACAAAATAGGCTCATTACATCATCCTTTGGTTATCTACAACATCCTAGTGACTAAAATGGAGCCATTGACCAAAGTAAGCCGAAATGAAGCTCAATACACTCAATTAGGACCAAAATAGGCTCATTACATCATCCTTTGGTTATCTACAACATCCTAGTGACTAAAATGGAGCCATTGACCAAAGTAAGACCAAATGAAGCTCAATACACTCAATTAGGACCAAAATAGGCTCATTACATCATCCTTTGGTTATCTAAACCTTCCTACTGACTAAAATGGAGCCATTGACCAGAGTAAGACCAAATGAAGCTCAATACACTCAATTAGCACCAAAATAGGCTCAGTACATCATCCTTTGGTTATCTACAACATCCTAGTGACTAAAATGGAGCCATTGACCAAAGTAAGCCGAAATGAAGCTCAATACACTCAATTAGGACCAAATAGGCTCATTACATCATCCTTTGGTTATCTACAACATCCTAGTGACTAAAATGGAGCCATTGACCAAAGTAAGCCAAATGAAGCTCAATACACTCAATTAGACCAAAATAGGCTCATTACATCATCCTTTGTTATCTAAATCCTAGTGACTAAAATGAGCCATTGACCAAAGTAAGACCAATGAAGCTCAATAACTCAATTAGGACCACAAATAGGCTCATTACATCATCCTTTGTTATCTAAACCTTCTTAGTGACTAAAATGGACCATTGACCAAAGTATGACCAAATGAAGCTCAATACACTCAATTAGGACCAAAATAGGCTCATTACATCATCCTTTGGTTATCTACAACATCCTAGTGACTAAAATGGAGCCATTGACCAAAGTAAGACCAAATGAAGATCAATACACTCAATTAGGACCACAATAGGCTCATTACATCATCCTTGTTATCTAAACCTTCCTAGTGACAAAATGGAGCCATTGACCAAAGTATGACCAAATGAAGCTCAATACACTCAATAGGACCAGAATAGGCTCATTACATCATCCTTTGGTTATCTACAACATCCTAGTGACTAAAATGGAGCATTGACCAAATAAGACCAAATATAAACTCAATAGGCCAAAATAGGCTCATTACATCATCATTTGTTTATCTAAACCTCCTAGGACTAAAATGGAGCCATGACAAAGTATGACCAAATGAAGCTCAATACACTCAATTAGGACCAAAATAGGCTCATTACATCATCCTTTGTTTATCTAACCTCCTAGTGACTAAAATGGAGCCATTGACCAAAGTAGACCAAATGAAGCTCAATACACTCAATTAGGACCAAAATAGGCTCATTACATCATCCTTTGGTTATCTACAACATCTAGTGACTAAAATGGAGCCATTGACCAAAGTATGACCAAATGAAGCTCAATACACTCAATTAGACCAAAATAGGCTCATTACATCATCCTTTGGTTATCTACAACCATCCTACTGACTAAAATGGAGCCATTGACCAAAGTAAGACAAATGAAGCTCAATACACTCAATTAGGACCAAAATAGGCTATTAATCATCCTTTGTTTATTCTACAACCTTCCTAGTGACTAAAATGGAGCCATTGACCAAAGTAAACAAATAATAAATAACACTCAATTAGGACCAAAATAGGCTCATTACATCATCGTTTGGTTTATCTACAACATCCTAGGACTAAAATGGAGCCATTGACCAAAGTAAGCCAAAATGAAGCTCAATAACACTCAATTAGGACCAAAATAGGCTCATTACATCATCCTTTGGTTATCTAACAACATCCTAGTGACTAAAATGGAGCCATTGACCAAAGTAAGCCAAATGAAGCTCAATACACTCAATTAGGACCAAAATAGGCTCATTACATCATCCTTTGGTTATCTACAACATCCTAGTGACTAAAATGGAGCCATTGACCAAAGTAAGCCAAATGAAGCTCAATACACTCAATTAGGACCAAAATAGGCTCATTACATCATCCTTTGGTTATCTAAACCTTCCTATGACTAAAATGGAGCCATTGACCAAGTAAAATGAAGCTCAATACACTCAATTAGACCAAAATAGGCTTACATCATCCTTTGGTTATCTAAAATCCTAGTGACTAAAATGGAGCCATTGACCAAAGTAAGCCGAAATGAAGCTCAATACACTCAATTAGGACCAAAATAGGCTCATTACATCATCCTTTGGTTATCTACAACATCCTAGTGACTAAAATGGAGCCATTGACCAAAGTAAGCCGAAATGAAGCTCAATACACTCAATTAGGACCAAAATAGGCTCATTACATCATCCTTTGGTTATCTACAAGATCCTAGTGACTAAAATGGAGCCATTGACCAAAGTAAGACCAAATGATGCTCAATACATTCAAATAGGACCACAATAGGCTCATTACATCATCCTTTGTTTATCTAAACCTTCTTAGTGACTAAAATGGAGCCATTGACCAAAGTATGACCAAATGAAGCTCAATACACTCAATTAGGACCAAAATAGGCTCATTACATCATCCTTTGGTTATCTACAACATCCTAGTGACTAAAATGGAGCCATTGACCAAAGTAAGACCAAATGAAGATCAATACACTCAATTAGGACCACAATAGGCTCATTACATCATCCTTTGTTTATCTAAACCTTCCTAGTGACAGAAATGGAGCCATTGACCAAAGTATGACCAAATGAAGCTCAATACACTCAATTAGGACCAGAATAGGCTCATTACATCATCCTTTGGTTATCTACAACATCCTAGTGACTAAAATGGAGCGATTGACCAAAGTAAGACCAAATATAAACTCAATTAGGCCCAAAATAGGCTCATTACATCATCATTTGTTTATCTAAACCTTCCTAGAGACTAAAATGGAGCCATTGACAAAAGTATGACCAAATGAAGCTCAATACACTCAATTAGGACCAAAATAGGCTCATTACATCATCCTTTGTTTATCTAAACCTTCCTAGTGACTAAAATGGAGCCATTGACCAAAGTATGTCCAAATGAAGCTCAATACACTTAATTAGGACCAAAATAGGCTCATTACATCATCCTTTGGTTATCTACAACATGCTAGTGACTAAAATGGAGCCCTTGACCAAAGTATGACCAAATGAAGCTCAATACACTCAATTAGGACCAAAATAGGCTCATTACATCATCCTTTGGTTATCTAAACCTTCCTACTGACTAAAATGGAGCCATTGACCAGAGTAAGACAAAATGAAGCTCAATACACTCAATTAGCACCAAAATAGGCTCAACATCATCATCCTTTGGTTATCTACAACATCCTAGTGACTAAAATGGAGCCATTGACCAAAGTAAGCCGAAATGAAGCTCAATACACTCAATTAGGACCAAAATAGGCTCATTACATCATCCTTTGGTATCTACAACATCCTAGTGACTAAAATGGAGCCATTGACCAAAGTAAGACAAAATGAAGCTCAATAAACTCAATTAGGACCAAAATAGGCTCATTACATCATCCTTTGTTTATCTAAACCTTCCTAGTGACTAAAATGGAGCCATTGACCAAAGTATGACCAAATGAAGCTCAATACACTCAATTAGGACCAAAATAGGCTCATTACATCATCCTTTGGTTATCTACAAGATCCTAGTGACTAAAATGGAGCCATTGACCAAAGTCAGACCAAATGAAGCTCAATACACTCAAATAGGACCACAATAGGCTCATTACATCATCCTTTGTTTATCTAAACCTTCTTAGTGACTAAAATGGAGCCATTGACCAAAGTATGACCAAATGAAGCTCAATACACTCAATTAGGACCAAAATAGGCTCATTACATCATCCTTTGGTTATCTACAACATCCTAGTGACTAAAATGGAGCCATTGACCAAAGTAAGACCAAATGAAGATCAACACTCAATTAGGACCACAATAGGCTCATTACATCATCCTTTGTTTATCTAAACCTTCTAGTGACTAAAATGGAGCCATTGACCAAAGTATGACCAAATGAAGCTCAATACACTCAATTAGGACCAAAATAGGCTCATTACATCATCCTTTGGTTATCTAAACCTTCCTACTGACTAAAATGAGCCATTGACCAGAGTAAGACAAAATGAAGCTCAATACACTCAATTAGACCAAAATAGGCTCAGTACATCATCCTTTGGTTATCTACAACATCCTAGTGACT
>RYYW01000112.1:68121-84457 GCA_013621005.1 Aeschynomene evenia | reverse complement strand
TCTTACTTTGGTCAATGGCTCCATTTTAGTCACTAGGATGTTGTAGATAACCAAAGATGATTTAATGAGTCTATTTTGGTCCTAATTGAGTGTATTGAGCTTCATTTGGTCTTACTTTGGTCAATGTCTCCATTTTAGTCACTATGATGTTGTAGATAACCAAAGGATGATGTAATGAGCCTATTTTGGTCCTAATTGAGTGTATTGAGCTTCATTTCATCTTACTTTGGTCAATGGCTCCATTTAAGTCACTAGGATGTTGAAGATAACCAAAGGATGATATAATGAGCCTATTTTGGTCCTAATTGAGTGTATTGATCTTCATTTCATCTTACTTTGGTCAATGACTCCATTTTAGTCACTAGGATGTTGTAGATAACCAAAGGATGATTTAATGAGTCTATTTTGGTCCTAATTGAGTGTATTGAGCTTCATTGGTCTTACTTTTGTCATTGGCTCCATTTTAATCACTAGGATGTTTGTAGATAACCAAAGGATGATGTAATGAGCCTATTTTGGTCCTAATTGAGTGTATTGATCTTCATTTCGTCTTACTTTGGTCAATGACTCCAGTTTAGTCACTAGGATGTTGTAGATAACCAAAGGATGATGTAATGATCCTATTTTGGTCCTAATTGAGTGTATTGAGCTTCCTTAGGTCTTACTTTGGTCAATGGCTCCATTTTAATCACTAGGATGTTGTAGATAACCAAAGGATGATGTAATGAGCCTATTTTGGTCCTAATTGAGTGTATTGAGCTTCATTTGTCTTACTATGGTCAATGGCTCCATTTGAATCACTAGGATGTTATAGATAACCAAAGGATGATGTAATGAGCCTATTTTTGTCCTAATTGAGTGTATTGAGCTTCATTAGTTCTTACTTTGGTCAATCTCCATTTTAGTCACTAGGATGTGATAACCAAAGGATGATGTAATGAACCTATTTTGGTCCTAATTGACTGTATTGAGCTTCATTTGGTCTTACTATGGTCAATGGCTCCATTTGAATCACTAGGATGTTGTAGATAACCAAAGGATGCTGTTATGAGCCTATTTTTGTCCTAATTGAGTGTATTGAGCTTCATTTGGTCTTACTTTGATCAATTCATCCATTTTAGTCACTAGGATGTTGTAGATAACCAAAGGATGGTGTAATGAGCCTATTTTGGTCCTAATTGAATGTATTGAGCTTCATTAGGTCTTACTTTTGTCAATGGCTCTATTTTAATCACTAGGATGTTGTAGATAACCAAAGGATGATGTAATGAGCCTATTTTGGTCCTAATTGAGTGTATTGAGCTTCATTAGGTCTTACTTTGATCAATTCATCCATTTTAGTCACTAGGATGTTGTAGATAACCAAAGGATGGTGTAATGAGCCTATTTTGGTCCTAATTGAGTGTATTGAGCTTCATTTGGTCTTACTTTGGTCAATTCATCCATTTTAGTCACTAGAAAGGTGTAGGTAACCAATGGATGATGTAATGAGCCTATTTTGGTCCTAATTGAGTGTATTGATCTTCATTTCGTCTTACTTTGGTCAATGGCTCTATTTTAGTCACTATGATGTTGTAGATAACCAAAGGATGATTTAATGAGCCTATTTTGGTCCTAATTGAGTGTATTGAGCTTCATTAGGACTTACTTTGGTCAATGGCTCCATTTTAATCACTAGGATGTTGTAGATAACCAAAGGATGATTTAATGAGCCTATTTTGGTCCTAATTGAGTGTATTGAGCTTCATTAGGTCTTACTTTGATCAATTCTCCATTTTAGTCACTAGGATGTTGTAGATAACCAAAGGATGATGTAATGAGCCTATTTGGTCCTAATTGAGTGTATTGAGCTTCATTAGGTCTTACTTTGGTCAATGGCTCCATTTTAGTCACTAGGATGTTGAAGATAACCAAAGGATGATGTAATGAGCCTATTTTGGTCATAATTGAGTGTATTGAGCTTCATTAGGTCTTACTTTGGTCAATTCATCCATTTTAGTCACTAGGATGTTGTAGATAACCAAAGGATGGTGTAATGAGCCTATTTTTGTCCTAATTGAGTGTATTGAGCTTCGTTTCGTCTTACTTTGGTCAATGGCTCCATTTTAGTCACTAGGATGTTGTAGATCACCAAAGGATGGTGTAATGAGCCTATTTTGGTCCTAATTGAGTGTATTGAGCTTCATTTGGTCTTACTATGGTCAATGGCTTCATTTTAAACACTAGGATGTTGAAGATAACCAAAGGATGTTGTAATGAGCCTATTTTGGTCCTAATTGAGTGTATTGAGCTTCATTAGGTCTTACTTTGATCAATTCATCCATTTTAGTCACTATGATGTTGTAGATAACCTAAGGATGATGTAATGAGCCTATTTTGGTCCTAATTGAGTGTATTGAGCTTCATTAGGTCTTACTTTGGTCAATGGCTCCATTTTAATCACTTGGATGTTGTAGATAACAAAAGGGTGATGTAATAAGCCTATTTTAGTCCTAATTGAGTGTAATAGCTTCATTAGGTCTTACTTTGATCAATTCATCCTTTTTAGTCACTAGGATGTTGCAAATAACCAAAGGATGGTGTAATGAGCCTATTTTGGTCCTAATTGAGTGTATTGAGCTTCATTTGGTCTTACTTTGGTCAATTCATCCATTTTAGTCAATAGAAAGGTGTAGGTAACCAAAGGATGATGTAATGAGCCTATTTTGGTCCTAATTGAGTGTATTGAGCTTCATTAGGTCTTACTTTGGTCAATTCATCCATTTTAGTCACTAGGATGTTGTAGATAACCAAAGGATGGTGTAATGAGCCTATTTTTGTCCTAATTGAGTGTATTGAGCTTCGTTTCGTCTTACTTTGGTCAATGGCTCCATTTTAGTCACTAGGATGTTGTAGATAACCAAAGGATGGTGTAATGAGCCTATTTTGGTCCTAATTGAGTGTATTGAGCTTCATTTGGTCTTACTATGGTCAATGGCTTCATTTAAACACTAGGATGTTGTAGATAACCAAAGGATGATGTAATGAGCCTATTTTGGTCCTAATTGCGTGTATTGGCTTCATTAGGTCTTACTTTGATCAATTCATCCATTTTAGTCACTATGATGTTGTAGATAACCTAAGGATGATGTAATGAGCTATTTTGGTCCTAATTGAGTGTATTGAGCTTCATTAGGTCTTACTTTGGTCAATGGCTCCATTTTAATCACTAGGATGTTGTAGATAACAAAAGGGTGATGTAATAAGCCTATTTTGGTCTAATTGAGTGTATTGAGCTTCATTAGGTCTTACTTTGATCAATTCATCCATTTTAGTCACTAGGATGTTGTAGATAACCAAAGGATGGTGTAATGAGCCTATTTTGGTCCTAATTGAGTGTATTGGAGCTTCATTTGGTCTACTTTGGTCAATTCATCCATTTTAGTCATAGAAAGGTGTAGGTAACCAAAGGATGATGTAATGAGCCTATTTTTGGTCCTAATTGAGTGTATTGAGCTTCATCTGGTCTTACTATGGTCAATGGCTTCATTTTAAACACTAGGATGTTGTAGATAACCAAGGAAGATGTAATGAGCCTATTTTGGTCCTAATTGAGTGTATTGAGCTTCATTAGGTCTTACTTTGATCAATTCATCCATTTTAGTCACTATGATGTTGTAGATAACCTAAGGATGATGCAATGAGCCTATTTTGGTCCTAATTGAATGTATTGAGCTTCATTAGGTCTTACTTTGGTCAATTCATCCATTTTAGTCAATAGAAAGGTGTAGGTAACCAAAGGAATATGTAATGAGCCTATTTTGGTCCTAATTGAGTGTGTCGAGCTTCATTTGGTCTTACTTTGGTCAATAAATCCATTTTAGTCACTAGAAAGGTGTAGGTAACCAAAGGATGATGTAATGAGCCCTTTTTGGTCCTAATTGAGTGTGTTGAGCTTCATTTGGTCAATTCATCCATTTTAGTCACTAGAAGATGTAGTAACAAAGGATGATGTAATAAGCCTTTTTTGGTCCTAATTGAGTATATTGAGCTTCATTTGGTCTTACTTTGGTCATCGGCTCCCTTTGAGTCACTAGGATGTTGTAGATAACCAAAGGATGGTGTAATGAGCCTATTTTGGTCCTAATTGAGTGTATTGAGCTTCATTTGGTCTTACTATGGACAATGGCTTCATTTTAAACACTAGGATGTTGTAGATAACCAAAGGATGATGTAATGAGCCTATTTTGGTCCTAATTGAGTGTAATGAGCTTCATTTCATCTTACTTTGGTCAATGGCTCCATTTTAGTCACTAGGATTTTGAAGATACCAAGGATGATATAATGAGCCTATTTGGTCTAATTGAGTGTATTGATCTTCATTTCGTCTTACTTTGGTCAATGACTCCATTTTAGTCACTAGGATGTTGTAGATAACCAAAGGATGATGTAATGAGTCTATTTTTGGTCCTAATTGAGTGTATTGAGCTTCATTTCGTCTTACTTTGGTCAATGGCTCCATTTTAGTCACGAGGATGTTGTAGATAACCAAAGGATGATGTAATGAGCCTATTTTGGTGCTAATTGAGTGTATTGAGCTTCATTTCATCTTACTTTGGTCAATGGCTCCATTTTAGTCACTAGGATGTTGAAGATAACCAAAGGATGATATAATGAGCCTATTTTGGTCCTAATTGAGTGTATTGATCTTTTGGTCCTAATTGAGTGTATTGATCTTCATTTCGTCTTACTTTGGTCAATGACTCCATTTTAGTCACTAGGATGTTGTAGATAACCAAAGGATGATTTAATGAGTCTATTTTGGTCCTAATTGAGTGTATTGAGCTTCATTTGGTCTTACTTTGGTCATGTCTCCATTTTAGTCACTATGATGTTGTAGATAACCAAAGGATGATGTAATGAGCCTATTTTGGTCCTAATTGAGTGTATTGAGCTTCATTTCATCTTACTTTGGTCAATGGCTCCATTTAAGTCACTAGGATGTTGAAGATAACCAAAGGATGATATAATGAGCCTATTTTGGTCCTAATTGAGTGTATGATCTTCATTTCATCTTACTTTGGTCAATGACTCCATTTTAGTCACTAGGATGTTGTAGATAACCAAAGGATGATTTAATGAGTCTTTTTGGTCCTAATTGAGTGTATTGAGCTTCATTTGGTCTTACTTTTGTCATTGGCTCCATTTTAATCACTAGATGTTGTAGATAACCAAAGGATGATGTAATGAGCCTATTTTGGTCCTAATGAGTGTATTGATCTTCATTTCGTCTTACTTTGGTCAATGACTCCAGTTTAGTCACTAGGATGTTGTAGATAACCAAAGGATGATGTAATGATCCTATTTTGGTCCTAATTGAGTGTATTGAGCTTCCTTAGGTCTTACTTTGGTCAATGGCTCCATTTTAATCACTAGGATGTTGTAGATAACCAAAGGATGATGTAATGAGCCTATTTTGGTCCTAATTGAGTGTATTGAGCTTCATTTGGTCTTACTATGGTCAATGGCTCCATTTGAATCACTAGGATGTTATAGATAATCAAAGGATGATGTAATGAGCCTATTTTTGTCCTAATTGAGTGTATTGAGCTTCATTAGTTCTTACTTTGGTCAATGGCTCCATTTTAGTCACTAGGATGTTGAAAATAACCAAAGGATGATGTAATGAACCTATTTTGGTCCTAATTGACTGTATTGAGCTTCATTTGGTCTTACTATGGTCAATGGCTCCATTTGAATCACTAGGATGTTGTAGATAACCAAAGGATGCTGTTATGAGCCCTATTTTTGTCCTAATTGAGTGTATTGAGCTTCATTTGGCTTACTTTGATCAATTCATCCATTTTAGTCACTAGGATGTTGTAGATAACCAAGAGATGGTGTAATGAGCCTATTTGGTCCTAATGAATGTATTGAGCTTCATTAGTCTTACTTTGTCAATGGCCTATTTTAATCACTAGGATGTTGTAGATAACCAAAGGATGATGTAATGAGCCTATTTTGGTCCTAATTGAGTGTATGAGCTTCATTAGGTCTTACTTTGATCAATTCATCCATTTAGTCACTAGGATGTTGTAGATAACCAAAGGATGTGTAATGAGCCTATTTTGGTCCTAATTGAGTGTATGAGCTTCATTTGGTCTTACTTTGGTCAATTCATCCATTTTAGTCACTAGAAAGGTGTAGGTAACCAATGGATGATGTAATGAGCCTATTTTGTCCTAATTGAGTGTATGAGCTTCATTTGGTCTTACTTTGGTCAATGGCTCTATTTTAGTCACTATGATGTTGTAGATAACCAAAGGATGATTAATGAGCCTATTTTGGTCCTAATTGAGTGTATTGAGCTTCATTAGGACTTACTTGGTCAATGGCTCCATTTTAATCACTAGGATGTTGTAGATAACCAAAGGATGATTTAATGAGCCTATTTTGGTCCTAATTGAGTGTATTGAGCTTCATGAGGTCTTACTTTGATCAATTCTTCCATTTTAGTCACTAGGATGTTGTAGATAACC
Source organism: Aeschynomene evenia (assembly GCA_013621005.1). Lineage (NCBI taxonomy): Eukaryota > Viridiplantae > Streptophyta > Magnoliopsida > Fabales > Fabaceae > Aeschynomene > Aeschynomene evenia. Next base: position 77,939 of record RYYW01000112.1, on the reverse strand, counting down.
AAAGGATGATGTAATGAGCCTATATTGGTCCTAATTGAGTGTATTGAGCTTCATTAGGTCTTACTTTGGTCAATGGCTCCATTTTAGTCACTAGGATGTTGAAGATAACCAAAGGATGATGTAATGAGCCTATTTTGGTCATAATTGAGTGTATTGAGCTTCATTAGGTCTTACTTTGGTCAATTCATCCATTTTAGTCACTAGGATGTTGTAGATAACCAAAGGATGGTGTAATGAGCCTATTTTTGTCCTAATTGAGTGTATTGAGCTTCGTTTCGGTCTTACTTTGGTCAATGGCTCCATTTAGTCACTAGGATGTTGTAGATCACCAAAGGATGGTTAATGAGCCTATTTTGGTCCTAATTGAGTGTATGAGCTTCATTTGGTCTTACTATGGTCAATGGCTCATTTTAAAACACTAGGATGTTTGTAGATAACCAAAGGATGATGTAATGAGCCTATTTTGGTCCTAATTGAGTGTATTGAGCTTCATTAGGTCTTACTTTGATCAATTCATCCATTTTAGTCACTATGATGTTGTAGATAACCTAAGGATGATGTAATGAGCCTATTTTGGTCCTAATTGAGTGTATTGAGCTTCATTAGGTCTTACTTTGGTCAATGGCTCCATTTTAATCACTTGGATGTTGTAGATAACAAAAGGGTGATGTAATAAGCCTATTTTAGTCCTAATTGAGTGTAATAGCTTCATTAGGTCTTACTTTGATCAATTCATCCTTTTAGTCACTAGATGTGCAAATAACCAAAGGATGGTGTAATGAGCCTATTTTGGTCCTAATTGAGTGTATTGAGCTTCATTTGGTCTTACTTTGGTCAATTCATCCATTTTAGTCAATAGAAAGGTGTAGGTAACCAAAGGATGATGTAATGAGCCTATTTGGTCCTAATTGAGTGTATTGAGCTTTCATTTGGTCTTACTATGGTCAATGGTTTCATTTTAAACACTAGGATGTTGTAGATAACCAAGGAAGATGTAATGAGCCTATTTTGGTCCTAATTGAGTGTATTGAGCTTCATTAGGTCTTACTTTGATCAATTCATCCATTTTAGTCACTATGATGTTGTAGATAACCTAAGGATGATGCAATGAGCCTATTTTGGTCCTAATTGAATGTATTGAGCTTCATTAGTCTTACTTTGGTCAATGGCTCCATTTTAATCACTAGGATGTTGTAAAGATACCAAGGATGGTGTAATGAGCCTATTTTGGTTCTAATTGAGTGTATTGAGCTTCATGGTCTTACTTTGGTCAATTCATCCATTTAGTCAATAGAAAGTGTAGGTAACAAAGGATATTGTAATGAGCCTATTTGGTCCTAATTGAGTGTGTCGAGCTTCATTTGGTCTTACTTTGGTCAATAAATCCATTTTAGTCACTAGAAAGGTGTAGGTAACCAAAGGATGGTGTAATGAGCCTTTTTTGGTCCTAATTGAGTGTGTTGAGCTTCATTTGGTCAATTCATCCATTTTAGTCACTAGAAAGATGTAGTAACCAAGGATGATGTAATAAGCCTTTTTGGTCCTAATTGAGTATATTGAGGTTCATTTGGTCTTACTTTGGTCATGGCTCCATTTGAGTCACTAGGATGTTGTAGATAACCAAAGGATGTGTAATGAGCCTATTTTGGTCCTAATGAGTGTATTGAGCTTCATTTGGTCTTACTATGGACAATGCTTCATTTAACACTAGGATGTTGTAGATAACCAAAGGATGATGTAATGAGCCTATTTTGGTCCTAATTGAGTGTATTGAGCTTCATTTCATCTTACTTTGGTCAATGGCTCCATTTTAGTCACTAGATGTTGTAGATAACCAAAGGATGCTGTTATGAGCCTATTTTTTCCTAATTGAGTGTATTGAGCTTCATTTGGTCTTACTTGATCAATTCATCCATTTTAGTCACTAGGATGTTGTAGATAACCAAAGGATGTGTAATGAGCCTATTTTGGTCCTAATTGAGTGTATGAGCTTCATTAGGTCTTACTTTTGTCAATGCTCTATTTTAATCACTAGGATGTTGTAGATAACCAAAGGATGATGTAATGAGCCTATTTTGGTCCTAATGAGTGTATTGAGCTTCATTAGGTCTTACTTTGATCAATTCATCCATTTTAGTCACTAGGATGTGTAGATAACCAAGGATGGTGTAATGAGCCTATTTTGGTCCTAATTGAGTGTATTGAGCTTCATTTGGTCTTACTTTGGTCAATTCATCCATTTTAGTCACTAGAAAGGTGTAGGTAACCAATGGATGATGTAATGAGCTATTTGGTCTAATGAGTGTATTGAGCTTCATTTGGTCTTACTTTGGTCAATGGCTCTATTTTAGTCACTATGATGTTGTTAGATAACCAAAGGATGATTTAATGAGCCTATTGGTCCTAATTGAGTGTATTGAGCTTCATTAGGACTTACTTTGTCAATGGCTCCATTTTAATCACTAGGATGTTGTAGATAACCAAAGGATGATTTAATGAGCCTATTTTGGTCCTAATTGAGTGTATTGAGCTTCATGAGTCTACTTTGATCAATTCTTCCATTTTAGTCACTAGGATGTTGTAGATAACCAAAGGATGATGTAATGAGCCTATATTGGTCCTAATTGAGTGTATTGAGCTTCATTAGGTCTTACTTGGTCAATGGCTCCATTTTAGTCACTAGGATGTTGAAGATAAACCAAAGGATATGTAATGAGCCTATTTTGTCATAATTGAGTGTATTGAGCTTCATTAGGTTTTACTTTGGTCATTCATCCATTTTAGTCACTAGGATGTGTAGATAACCAAAGGATGGTGTAATGAGCCTATTTTTTGTCCTAATTGAGTGTATTGAGCTTCGTTCGTCTTACTTTGGTCAATGGCTCCATTTAGTCACTAGGATGTTGTAGATCACCAAAGGATGGTGTAATGAGCCTATTTTGGTCCTAATTGAGTGTATTGAGCTTCATTTGGTCTTACTATGGTCAATGGCTTCATTTAAACACTAGGATGTTGTAGATAACCAAAGGATGATGTAATGAGCCTATTTTGGTCCTAATTGAGTGTATTGAGCTTCATAGTCTTACTTTGATCAATTCATCCATTTTAGTCACTATGATGTTGTAGATAACCTAAGGATGATGTAATGAGCCTATTTTGGTCCTAATTGAGTGTATTGAGCTTCATTAGGTCTTACTTTGGTCAATGGCTCCATTTAATCACTTGGATGTTTGTAGATAAACAAAAGGGTGATGTAATAAGCCTATTTTAGTCCTAATTGAGTGTAATAGCTTCATTAGGTCTTACTTTGATCAATTCATCCTTTTTAGTCACTAGGATGTTGCAAATAACCAAAGGATGGTGTAATGAGCCTATTTTGGTCCTAATTGAGTGTATTGAGCTTCATTTGGTCTTACTTTGGTCAATTCATCCATTTTAGTCAATAGAAAGGTGTAGGTAACCAAAGGATGATGTAATGAGCCTATTTTGGTCCTAATTGAGTGTATTGAGCTTCATTTGGTCTTACTATGGTCAATGGTTTCATTTTAAACACTAGGATGTTGTAGATAACCAAGGAAGATGTAATGAGCCTATTTTGGTCCTAATTGAGTGTATTGAGCTTCATTAGGTCTTACTTTGATCAATTCATCCATTTTAGTCACTATGATGTTGTAGATAACCTAAGGATATGCAATGAGCCTATTTTGGTCCTAATTGAATGTATTGAGCTTCATTAGGTCTTACTTTGGTCAATGGCTCCATTTTAATCACTAGGATGTTGTAGATAACCAAAGGATGGTGTAATGAGCCTATTTTGGTTCTAATTGAGTGTATTGAGCTTCATTTGGTCTTACTTTGGTCAATTCATCCATTTTAGTCATTAGAAAGGTGTAGGTAACCAAAGGAATATGTAATGAGCCTATTTTGGTCCTAATTGAGTGTGTCGAGCTTCATTTGGTCTTACTTTGGTCAATAAATCCATTTTAGTCCACTAGAAAGTGTAGGTAACCAAAGGATGGTGTAATGAGCCTTTTTTGGTCCTAATTGAGTGTGTTGAGCTTCATTTGGTCAATTCATCCATTTAGTCACTAGAAAGATGTAGTAACCAAAGGATGATGTAATAAGCCTTTTTTGGTCCTAATGAGTATATTGAGGTTCATTTGGTCTTACTTTGGTCAATGGCTCCATTTGAGTCACTAGGATGTTTGTAGATAACCAAAGGATGGTGTAATGAGCCTATTTTGGTCCTAATTGAGTGTATTGAGCTTCATTTGGTCTTACTATGGACAATGGCTTCATTTTAAACACTAGGATGTTTAGATAACCAAAGGATGATGTAATGAGCCTATTTTGGTCTAATTGAGTGTATTGAGCTTCATTTCATCTTACTTTGGTCAATGGCTCCATTTTAGTCACTAGGATTTTGAAGATTAACCAAAGGATGATTATAATGAGCCTATTTGGTCCTAATTGAGTGTATTGATCTTCATTTCGTCTTACTTTGGTCAATGACTTCCATTTTAGTCACTAGGATGTTGTAGATAACCAAAGGATGATGTAATGAGTCTATTTGGTCCTAATTGAGTGTATTGAGCTTCATTTGTCTTACTTTGGTCAATGGCTCCATTTTAGTCACTAGATGTTGTAGATAACAAAGGATGATGTAATGAGCCTATTTTGGTGCTAATTGAGTGTATTGAGCTTCATTTCATCTTACTTTGGTCAATGGCTCATTTAGTCACTAGGATGTTGAAGATAACCAAAGGATGATATAATGAGCCTATTTGTCCTATTGAGTGTATTGATCTTTTGGTCCTAATTGAGTGTATTGATCTTCATTTCGTCTTACTTTGGTCAATGGCCCATTTTAGTCACTAGGATGTTGTAGATAACCAAAGGATAATTTAATGAGTCTATTTTGGTCTAATTGAGTGTATTGAGCTTCATTGGTCTACTTTGGTCAATGTCTCCATTTTAGTCACTATGATATTGTAGATAACCGAAGGATGATGTAATGAGCCTATTTTGGTCCTAATTGAGTGTATTGAGCTTCATTTCATCTTACTTTTGTCAATGGCTCCATTTTAGTCACTAGGATGTTGAAGATAACCAAAGGATGATGTAATGAGCCTATTTTGGTCCTAATTGAGTGTATTGATCTTCATTTCGTCTTACTTTGGTCAATGACTCCATTTTAATCACTAGGATGTTGTAGATAACCAAAGGATGATGTAATGAGTCTATTTTGGTCCTAATTGAGTGTATTGAGCTTCATTTGGTCTTACTTTGGTCAATGGCTCCATTTTAGTCACTAGGATGTTGTAGATAACCAAAGGATGATGTAATGAGCCTATTTTGGTGCTAATTGAGTGTATTGAGCTTCATTTCATCTTACTTTGGTCAATGGCTCCATTTTAGTCACTAGGATGTTGGTCCTAATTGAGTGTATTGACCATCTTCATTTCGTCTTACTTTGGTCAATGTCCATTTTAGTCACTAGGATGTTGTAGATAACCAAAGGATGATGTAATGAGTCTATTTTGGTCCTAATTGAGTGTATTGAGCTTCATTTGGTCTTACTTTGGTCAATGGCTCCATTTTAGTCACTAGGATGTTGTAGATAACCAAAGGATGATGTAATGAGCCTATTTTGGTGCTAATTGAGTGTATTGAGCTTCATTTATCTTACTTTGGTCAATGGCTCCATTTTAGTCACTAGGATGTTGAAGATAACCAAAGGATGATATAATGAGCCTGATTTTGGTCCTAATTGAGTGTATTGATCATTTCGTCTTACTTTGGTCAATGGCTCCATTTTTCACTAGGATGTTGTAGATAACCAAAGGATTATTTAATGAGCCTATTTTGGTCCTAATTGAGTGTATTGAGCTTCATTTGGTCTTACTCTCCATTTTAGTCACTGATGTTGTAGATAACCAAAGGATGATGTAATGAGCCTATTTTGGTCCTAATTGAGTGTATTGAGCTTCATTTCATCTTACTTTGGTCAATGGCTCCATTTTCGTCACTAGGATGTTGAGATAACCAAAGGATGATGTAATGAGCCTATTTTGGTCCTAATTGAGTGTATTGATCTTCATTTCGTCTTACTTTGGTCAATGCTCCATTTTAGTCACTAGGATGTTGTAGATAACCAAAGGATGATTTAATGAGTCTATTTTGGTCCTAATTGAGTGTATTGAGCTTCATTTGTCTTACTTTGGTCAATTCTCCATTTTAGTCACTATGATGTTGTAGATAACCAAGGATGATGTAATGAGCCTATTTTTGGTCCTAATTGAGTGTATTGAGCTTCATTTCATCTTACTTTGGTCAATGGCTCCATTTTCGTCACTAGGATGTTGAAGATAACCAAAGGATGATATAATGAGCCTATTTTGGTCCTAATTGAGTGTATTGATCTTCATTTCGTCTTCCTTTGGTCAAAACTCCATTTTAGTCACTAGGATGTTGTAGATAACCAAAATGATTTAATGAGCCTATTTTGGTCCTAATTGAGTGTATTGAGCTTCATTTGGTTACTATGGAATGCTTATTTAACACTAGGATGTTGTAGATAACCAAAGGATGATGTAATGAGCCTATTTTGGTCCTAATTGAGTGTATTGAGCTTCATTTCATCTTACTTTGGTCAATGGCTCCATTTTAGTCACTAGGATGAACCAAAGGTGAATATAACCCAAAGGATGATATAATGAGCCTATTTTGGTCCTAATTGAGTGTATTGATCTTTTGGTCCTAATTGAGTGTATTGATCTTCATTTCGTCTTACTTTGGTCAATGGCTCCATTTTAGTCACTAGGATGTTGTAGATAACCAAAGGATAATTTAATGAGTCTATTTTGGTCCTAATTGAGTGTATTGAGCTTCATTTGGTCTTACTTTGGTCAATGTCTCCATTTTAGTCACTATGATGTTGTAGATAACCAAAGGATGATGTAATGAGCCTATTTTGGTCCTAATTGAGTGTATTGAGCTTCATTTCATCTTACTTTGGTCAATGGCTCCATTTTCGTCACTAGGATGTTGAAGATAACCAAAGGATGATATAATGAGCCTATTTTGGTCCTAATTGAGTGTATTGATCTTCATTTCGTCTTACTTTGTCAATGACTCCATTTTAGTCACTAGGATGTTGTAGATAACCAAAGGATGATTTAATGAGTCTATTTTGGTCCTAATTGAGTGTATTGAGCTTCATTTGGTCTTACTTTTGTCATTGGCTCCATTTTAATCACTAGGATGTTGTAGATAACCAAAGGATGATGTAATGAGCCTATTTTGGTCCTAATTGAGTGTATTGATCTTTATTTCGTCTTACTTTGGTCAATGACTCCAGTTTAGTCACTAGGATGTTGTAGATAACCAAAGGATGATGTAATGATCCTTTTTTTGTCCTAATTGAGTGTATTGAGCTTCATTTGGTCTTACTATGGTCAATGGCTCCATTTGAATCACTAGGATGTTATAGATAACCAAAGGATGATGTAATGAGCCTATTTTTGTCCTAATTGATTGTATTGAGCTTCATTATTTCTTACTTTGGTCAATGGCTCCATTTTAGTCACTAGGATGTTGAAGATAACCAAAGGATGATGTAATGAACCTATTTTGGTCCTAACTGACTGTATTGAGCTTCATTTGGTCTTACTATGGTCAATGGCTCCATTTGAATCACTAGGATGTTGTAGATAACCAAAGCATGCTATTATGAGCCTATTTTTGTCCTAATTGAGTGTATTGAGCTTCATTTGGTCTTACTTTGATCAATTCATCCATTTTAGTCACTAGGATGTTGGTAACCAAAGGATGGTGTAATGAGCCTATTTTGGTCCTAATTGAGTGTATTGAGCTTCATTAGGTCTTACTTTGTCAATGGCTCCATTTTAATCACTAGGATGTTGTAGATAACCAAAGGATGATGTAATGAGCCTATTTTGGTCCTAATTGAGTGTATTGAGCTTCATTAGGTCTTACTTTGATCAATTCATCCATTTTAGTCACTAGGATGTTGTAGATAACCAAAGGATGGTGTAATGAGCCTATTTTGGTCCTAATTGAGTGTATTGAGCTTCATTTGGTCTTACTTTGGTCAATTCATCCATTTTAGTCACTAGAAAGGTGTAGGTAACCAATGGATGTTGTAATGAGCCTATTTTGGTCCTAATTGAGTGTATTGAGCTCATTTGTCTTACTTTGGTCAATGGCTCCATTTTAGTCACGATGATGTTGTAGATAACCAAAGGATGATTTAATGACTATTTTGTCCTAATTGAGTGTATTGAGCTTCATTAGGTCTTACTTTGTCAATGGCTCCATTTTAATCACTAGGATGTTTGAATAACCAAAGGATGATATAATGAGCCTATTTTGGTCCTAATTGAGTTTATTGATCTTCATTAGGTCTTACTTTGATCAATTCATCCATTTTAGTCACTAGGATGTTGTAGATAAAAAAGGATGTGTAATGAGCCTATTTTGGTCCTAATTGAGTGTATTGATCTTCATTTCGTCTTACTTTGGTCAATGACTCCATTTTAGTCACTAGGATGTTGTAGATAACCAAAGGATGATTTAATGAGCCTATTTTGGTCCTAATTGAGTGTATTGAGCTTCATTTGGTCTTACTATGGACAATGGCTTCATTTTAAACACTAGGATGTTGTAGATAACCAAAGGATGATGTAATGAGCCTATTTTGGTCCTAATTGAGTGTATTGAGCTTCATTAGGTCTTACTTTGATCAATTCATCCATTTTAGTCACTAGGATGTTGTAGATAACCATAGGATGGTGTAATGAGCCTTTTTGGTCCTAACTGAGTGTATTGAGCTTCATTAGTCTTACTTTTGTCAATGGCTCCATTTTAATCACTAGGATGTTGTAGATAACCAAAGGATGTAATGAGCCTATTTTTGTCCTAATTGAGTGTATTGAGCTTCATTAGGTCTTACTTTGTCAATCTCCATTTAATCACTAGGATGTTGTAGATAACCAAAGGATGATGTAATGAGCCTATTTTGGTCCTAATGAGTGTATTGAGCTTCATTAGGTCTTACTTTGTCAATGGCTCCATTTAGTCACTAGGATTGTAGATAACCAAAGGATGGTGTAATGAGCCTATTTGGTCCTAATTGAGTGTATTGAGCTTCATTTCGTCTTACTGGTCAATGGCTCCATTTAATCACTAGGATGTTGTAGATAACCAAAGATGTAATGAGCCTATTTTGGTCCTAATTGAGTGTATTGAGCTTCATTAGGTCTTACTTTGATCAATTCATCCATTTAGTCACTAGGATGTTGTAGATAACCAAAGGATGATGTAATGAGCCTATTTTGGTCCTAATTGAGTGTATTGAGCTTCATTAGGTCTTACTTGATCAATGCATTTTAGTCACTAGGATGTTGTAGATAACCAAAGGATGATGTAATGAGCCTATTTTGGTCCTAATTGAGTGTATTGAGCTTCATTCGTCTTACTTTGATCAATGATCCATTTTAGTCACTAGGATGTTGTAGATAACCAAAGGATGATGTAATGAGCCTATTTGCCCTAATGATTGTATTGAGCTTCATTAGGTTACTTTGATCAATTCATCATTTAGTCATTAGGATGTTGTAGATAACCAAAGGATGGTGTAATGAGCCTATTTTGGTCCTAATTGAGTGTATTGAGCTTCATTTATCTTACTATGGTCAATGGCTCATTTTAAACACTAGGATGTTGTAGATAACCAAAGGATGATGTAATGAGCCTATTTTGGTCCTAATTGAGTGTATTGAGCTTCATTAGGTCTT
>RYYW01000112.1:28338-64063 GCA_013621005.1 Aeschynomene evenia | reverse complement strand
CCTTTGTGTTGAGAATAAAACAAGAAGAACCAAATACATGGAAATAAGAAATGTTTGGTATTTTATTCTTCCATAGCTCGTAAGGTGTCCTTTTCAGAATTGGTCTTAGAAAGACTCGATTCTGAATGTAGCATGAAGTATTTACTGCTTCAGCCCAGAAACCTTTTGAAAGTCCACTTTCTAAGAGCATTGTTCTTGCCATCTCTGAAGGCTTCGATTCTTTCTCTCAGCTACTCCATTTTGTTGAGGAGTTCTGGGAGATGAGAATTCGTGAGCAATGCCCAGATTTTCACAAAGCTTTTCGAAAGCATGATTCTCAAATTCACCACCATGATCTGATCTAATGGCATGAATGTGCGAATCCTTTTTAGTTGAAACTCTTTTCGCAAATGCTTTGAACTTCTCAAAAGTTTCTTCTTAGCGGCTAAAAGAAAAACCCAAGTGAATCTGGAGTAATCATCCACTATGACAAGACCATAGCGTTTTCCAGAAAGGGAAGCTGTTCTGGTTGGTCCAAAGAGATCCATGTGGAGCAGTTCCAGTGGTTTCTGAGTAGAAATACCACTTTTACTGGGAAAGGAAGCTTTGGTCTGTTTCCCTTTTTCACAGAAGTCGCAGGTTGCATCCTTCTGATACTTAATTCTAGGAAGGCCCTTTACGAGTCCTTTCTGAGAGAGTTCAGAAAGAAGTCTCATATGAGCATGACCAAGTTTCTTATGCCATAGCCATTTGTCTTCTTGGACAGAGACAAGGCACTCAACGTTTTGATCCTTTAGATCATCCAGATGGATAACATAGATGTTACCAACACGTTTCCTTCCAGAACGATCTTGTCATTTGTGAGATTAATCACATGACAGTACTTGGCATAAAACTCAACCTTTAAGCCTTTGTCACAAAATTGACTAATGCTTAATAGATTGTGAGTTAAGCCATCGACCAAGAGTACATCTGAGATTTGGTGAGAAGAATCCTTACCAACATCTCCGATTGCAGTGACTCTTCCCTTAGCCCCATCACCGAATCGCACTGTTCCGCCTTTCTTGGGCTTGAGACTTCTGAACCAATGCTTGCTTCCAGTCATGTGCCTTGAGCAGCCACTGTCAAGGTACCACTGCTCATCGTGGTGGTGGAGCAGCGCTTGATGATGCACCTGCAGTCACAAAGTTAACAGATTTAGGTACCCATTCTTTGTTGGGTCCTTGCTTGTTAGCTTTCTTGGACTTTTGCCTTCTTTTCTTAGAAGGGTCATGGTTTTGAGAGTCAGAGACCTTTTGTTTGCCCTTTTCAGAAGCACTTGCTTTCTGAGAAGTTTTTCCCTTCTGAGAGGGGTTAGTCTTCTTAGAAGGCTTTGCTTTCTGAGTTTTCTTTTTAGCCTTCTGAGGCTTAGAGATTTTTCCTTTTTCCAACATAGGACATTTTTCAGAACCATGGCCACTCTTAAAACATGCGATGCACATGCGAGGTGATTTAGTTAAGGATGGATCCATATCATTTGGTTCGAAGATTTCTTCATAACCAAGTCCACTCTTATCCTTGTAAGGTCTTTGACCACCAAGCAAGAGTGTCATCATTTTTTCACCCTTGACCATCTTAACTAAGTCAGAGATTAGAAGTTCGTTTGTCTTTTGCAGTTCGATCATGGCCTTTTCAGCCTTTTCTACTGTGATTGAAGACAAACTTTCTAATGCTTGATATAGGTCATGACTTTCAAGGTATCTACCTTTGAAGTCGTCTCTTTCAAGCCTTAGGTTCTGAACTTCTTGAGTTTCAGCATTTTCTGTGTGTTTTTAAAAGATTTTTTGAGGTCGCTGAAACTGTTAGCTAACTCGTTTGAGTCTTTCAGAAGATCATAATAAAGTTCTGAGAGCTCATCGTATGAGTATGAGAGAGGAGGGGAATTTTGTACCTCTTCTGACTCAGATTCTGTTTCCAGAATGTAGTCAGTTCCTGCCATGAAGCACACATTAGCTTCTTCTTCCTCACTTGCTGCTTCAGAAGCTTCGTCTTCTGAATCACTCCAGGTTGCAGCCATTGCCTTCTTTTTCTTTCTGGGAATGAATTTCTTCTTCCCTTTGTTTTGTGGACACTTCGTCTTGAAGTGGCCTTTTTCTCCACATCCAAAGCATGTGGCATCTGAAGACTTTGACTTTCCTTTCTTAGGAGTGAATTCCTTGCTTTTGTTTGGCCTCTTTCTCCAGGATTTCTTCATTTTCTTTACTAGGAGAGAGATGTCATCTTCGTCGGATTCTGAGCCTTCATCATTGTCAGACTCAGAAGCTTCTTCAGCTTTGGAAGACTTTCTGACTTGACTGTTCAGAGCCAATCCCTTCTGAGGTCTGGAGGAAGCGGATGGTCCTCCGAGCAACCCTTCCAGTTCGATCTCATGCGTTCTGAGCGAACCAAATAGTACATCCAAACCTAGCTGGTTTAGATCCTTGGCTTCCTGGATTGCTGTGACCTTAGGACGCCATTTTGCAGAAAGACTTCTGAGGATTTTTCTTACCATCTCAGCGTTTGAATAAGTCTTTCCCAAGACTTTCAGCTGATTGATGATATGGAGAAATCTTATTGACATGCTGTCAATAGTTTCCTCAGGCTGCATGCTAAAGGACTCGTATTGTGTACGAGCATTGAGATTTTTGTTTCCTTGACTTCGTCATTACCTTCGTGCAGCATATGAAGTCTTTCCAAATCTCTTGTGCAGTATCACATGACACAATTTTGTCATATTCTACTTTGGGTAAAGCACAGAGGAGAATATACTTGGCTTTGAAGTTGAGTTGTATTTTCTCCTTCATCTCTTGAGTCCATTCGTCCTTAGGGACCCGTCTTGTATAGGTTCTGAGTGCTGGAGGTGCCACTCCTGGCTCAGCGTCTGTTGCAACTACAGCATCCTCTGTAATTGTCTGCAGAGGCTGATAGTCTCCATTCTCGATCCTATCCCATAAGTCCAGACTGGTGTGCTTGATGAACAGCGTCATCCTGTCACGCCAGTAGTCGAAGCTGTCTCCAAGAAACATCGGAGGTCTGTTTATTGAAGCCCCATCTGATATGAATGCAGCTGGTGAATTCATATTTCCTTTCGTGGATCTTTTTCCTTGACACTGCTAAGTGCTCAACCCCTTAAGGACCGAGCTCTGATGCCAATTGAAAGTGTATGTGTGCACGAGAAGGGGGGGTTGAATCGTGCAAGTTTTGAAAATTACCTTTTAAAACTTTTACTTAGAAAGCTGTTTTTACTCTGAAGGTGGATTTAAGAGCTTGCAGCGGAAATAGCTTTCTGAGAAGATTAAGTTTCTGAGAACTTAGTCTTTCTGAGAAAGTTCCTATCTGAGAAGTCTTAAGAAAATGACTTTGAGTTATAATCTTTTAAACGCTTTCTGATTTTAATCAGTAATATTTTCACAAGACTTCTTAATTAAAACCGTGGTTGAGTTTTTTCTCAAAGCTTTATGCAATTAAAGAGTAAGGGAGAAAAGCTTAACACAAGGAGTTTTATACTGGTTCGGTTATAATCAACCTACTCCAGTCCTCAACCTTCAGTTGAGAGTTCTTAGATATTCTTCTTAATGTGCCTTCTCAGACAACACTGCCTTTACCAAGTAAAGGACTTCCACCACTTCACAACCCGAAGTGGATTTCCTTGCCTCACACTAGAGGACTTCCTTGCCTTAGACACTTAAGGACTTCCTTGCCTCACAACAGAGGACTTCCTTGCCTTAAACAGTTAAGGACTTGAACTTTGCCTCAAACACCAGAGGACTTAAAACTGCCTTCACACAAAGAAGGACTTAGCGTTTTTCAAAGGCTTGATTTGATCGAAAACAACTACCAAGACTAAGTTACAAACCTAGTTTTACACTTAGTAGACTTCTAGATTTAACTTACAAATGTAAGAATTTACACCAATTCAGAACTAGAAGATTTTGCAAAGTTAGAAGAACAATTTCGTAAAAATTGTCTTTCTGAGAAAGTTCTAAGTTTTCGCAAAATGATTTTCAATTCTACAGAGTTTTGGCACGTTTAATCAAGAGTTTTTGCGCAAGAGTTTCGTCACATTGCTCTGGAATTGAACTCATATATATAGGCATCAAAGAGCCGCGAAATTAGAAGCTTTCACTTTGCTTATGTGGCTGTGTCTTTTTCAGAACGGCTCCCTGCTACAGTCAGCGCAAAATGAGGAACTTTTCAGAACTGCACAGTGCGCGTGTTCCCACTTCCTTGGCTAGTTGTAGCGAGCTTTCTGAGACTGTTTGCGCTCCCTTGAGTCCAGACACTTGGTTGCTTCTGAGTCCAACCTTCTAAGAGTTGTACGGACTTCTGAGCCTAACCTTCTGAGGGAAGACCCTTCTGAGAACTACTATTCGCGAGGTCTTCTGAGACCCTTCTGAGGCGACAGTGTTCTTTCCTCAGAAACATGTTTTCACCTTCTGTGCTTCTGAGACATCCTTTCTGATATCTTTGACGCTATGATTCTTTCAATTGATTTCAAGGCTACTTGATGTTTTGTCTTGGTCTTTGCTCATGGCATTGCAATAATTTAAAGCTTTCTGAGACACTTAGCGCACATATTAGCAAAACCTTAAGTAAAAGGTTTTGGAGCTTACAATCTCCCCCTTTTTGATGATAACAACTTAAGTCTTAAGTAAAAGGTTTTGGAGCTTACAATCAAATGAAACACAATACACTCAATTAGGACCAAAATAGGATCATTACATCATCCTTTGTTTATCTAAACCTTGCTAGTGACTAAAATCGAGTCACTGACCAATGTAAGACCAAATGAAGCTCAATACACTCAATTAGGACCAAAATAGGCTCATTACTTGATCCTTTGGTTATGAACAACATCCTAGTGACTAAAATAGAAGAATTGACGAAAGTAAGACATAATGAAGCTCAAGACACTCAATTAGGACAAAAATAGGCTCCTAACATCATCCTTTGGTTATCTACAACATCCTAGTGACTAAAATAGAAGAATTGACCAAAGTAAGACCAAATGAAACTCAATACACTCAATTAGGACCGAAATAGGCTCATTACATTATCCTTTGGTTATCTACACTATCCTAGTGACTAAAATGGAGCCATTGACCAAAGTAAGACCAAATGAACTCAATACACTCAATTAGGTCCAAAATAGGCTCATTACATTATCCTTTTGTTATCTACAATATCATAGTGACTAAAATGTAGCCATTGACCAAAGTAAGACCAAATGAACTCAATACACTCAATTAGTACCAAAATAGGCTCATTTCATCATCCTTTGGTTATCTACAACATCCTAGTGACTAAACTGTAGCCATTGACCAAAGTAAGACATAATGAAGCTCAATACACTCAATTAGGACCAATATAGGCTTATTAAATCATCCTTTGTTTATTTAAACCTTCCTAGAGACCAAAATGGAGCCATTGACTAAAGTAAGACAAAATGAAGCTCAATACACTGAATGAGGAGCTAAATAGGCTCATTACATCATCCTTTGGTTATCTACAACATCCTAGTGACTGAAATGGAAGAATTGACCAAAGTAAGATCAAATGAAACACAATACACTCAATTAGGACCAAAATAGGCTCATTAAATCATCCTTTGTTTATCTAAACCTTCCTAGTGACTTAAATAGAGCCATTGACCAAAGTAAGACATATTGAAGCACAATACACTCAATTAGGACCAATATAGGCTCATTAAATTATCCTTTGTTTATTTAAACCTTCCTAGAGACCAACATGGAGCCATTGACTAAAGTAAGACAAAATGAAGCTCAATACACTCAATTAGGAGCTAAATAGGCTCATTACATCAACCTTTGGTTATCTACAACATCCTAGTGACTAAACTGTAGCCATTGACCAAAGTAAGACCAAATGAAGCTCAATACACTCAATTAGGACCAAAATAGGCTCATTAAATCATCCTTTGTTTATCTAAACCTTCCTAGTGACTTAAATAGAGCCATTGACCAAAGTAAGACATAATGAAGCTCAATACACTCAATTAGGACCAATATAGGCTCATTAAATCATCCTTTGTTTATTTAAACCTTCCTAGAGACCAAAATGGAGCCATTGACTAAAGTAAGACAAAATGAAGCTCAATACACTCAATTAGGAACTAAATAGGCTCATTACATCATCCTTTGGTTATCTACAACATCCTAGTGACTAAAATGGAGCCATTGACATAAGTAAGACCCAATGAAGCTCAATACACTCAATTAGGGCCAAAATAGGCTCATTTCATCATCCTTTGGTTATCTACAACATCCTACTAACTAAAATGGAGTCATTGACCAAAGTAAGACCAAATAAAGCTCAATACACCAAATTCAGACCAAAATAGGCTCATTACATCATCGTTTGGTTATCTACAACATTCTAGTGACTAAAATTGAGCCATTGACCAAAGTAAGACCAAATGAGGCTCAATACACTCAATTGGGACCAAAATTGGCTCATTGCATCATCCTTTGGTTATCTACAGGCTCCTAGTGACTAAAATGGAGTCATTGACCAAAGTAAGACAAAATGAAGCTCAATACACTCAATTAGGACCAAAATAGGCTAATTACATCATACTTTGGTTGTCTATACCTTCCTAGTGACTAAAATGGAGCCATTGACCAAAGAAAGTCCTAATGAAGCTCTATACACTCAATTAGGACCAATATAGGCTCATTAGATTATCCTTTGGTTATCAACAACATCCTAGTGACTAAAATATAAGAATTGACCAAAGTAAGACCAAATGAAACTCAATACACTCAATTAGGACCAAAATAGGCTCATTACATCATATCCTTTGGTTATCTACACTATCCAAGTGTCTAAAATGGAGCCATTGACAAAAGTAAGACCAAATGAACTCAATACACTCAATTAGGACCAAAATAGGCTCATTACATTATCCTTTGGTTATCTACAACATCCTAGTGACTAAAACGTAGCCATTGACCAAAGTAAGACCAAATGAAGCTCAATACACTCAATTAGAACCAAAATAGGCTCATTACATCATCCTTTGTTTATTTAAACCTTCCTAGAGACCAAAATGGAGCCATTGACTAAAGTAAGACAAAATGAAGCTCAATACACTCAATTAGGAGCTAAATAGGCTCATTACATCATCCTTTGGTGAAAGTGTATGTGTGCACGAGAAGGGGGGGTTGAATCGTGCAAGTTTTAAAAATTACTTCTTAAAACTTTTATTTAGAAAGCTGTTTTTACTCAGAAGGTAGAATAAAGAGTTTGCAGCGGAAATTACTTTTTGAGAAGATTAAGTTTCAGAGAACTTAGTCTTTCTGAGAAAGTTCCTTTCTGAGCAATTTTAAGAAAATGACTTTACGTTAGAATTTCTTAAACGCTTTCTGATTTTAATCAATAAAGATTTTACGAGACTTCTTAATTAAAATCGTGGCAAAGTTTTCCTCAAAGATTTATGCAAGTAAAGAGTAAGGGAGAAAAGCTTAACACAAAGAATTTTATACTGGTTCGGTTATAACCAACCTACTCCAGTGCTCAACCTTCAGTTGAGAGTTCTTGGATATTCTTCTTAAAGTGCCTTCCCAGACAACACAGTCTTTACAAAGTAAAGGACTTCCACCACTTCACAACCCGAAGTGGATTTCCTTGCCTCACACTAGAGGACTTCCCTGCCTCCAACACTAGAGGACTTCTTTGCCTTAATCACTTAAGGACTTCCTTGCCTCACACTGAGGACTTCTTTGCCTTAAACACTTAAGGACTTAAACTTTGCCTCAAAAACACTTCGAGGACTTAAACTGCCTTCAAACAGCGAAGGACTTAGCGTTTTTCGGAAAGTTGTTTTTGCTTTGAAAACCAACTACTAAGATTAAGTTACAAACTTAATTTGACCCTTAGTAGACTTCTAGATTTAACTTACAATTGTAAGAATTTACACCAATACAGAACTAGAAGATTTTCGCAAAGTTAAAAGAACAATTCCGTAAAATTGTCTTTCTGAGAAAGTTCTAAGTTTTCGCAGATGATTTTCAATTCAGCAGAGTTTTTGCACGTTTAATCAAGAGTTTTTAGCGCAAGAGTTTCGTCCCATTGCTCTGGAATTGAACTCATATATATAGGCATCAAAGAGCCGCGAAATTAGAAGCTTTCACTTTGCTTATGTGGCTGTGTCCTTTTCAGAACGGCTCCCTGCTACAGTCAGCGCGAAATGAGGAACTTTTCAGAACTGCACAGTGCGCGTGTTCCCACTTCCTTGGCTAGTTGTAGCGAGCTTTCTGAGACTGCTTGCGATCCCTTGAGTCCAGACACTTGGTTGCTTCTGAGTCCAACTTTCTGAGAGTTGTACGGACTTCTGAGGCGAACCTTTCTGAGGGAAGACCCTTCTGAGAACTACTGATCGCAAGGTCTTCTGAGACCCTTCTGAGGCGACAGTGTTCTTTCCTCAGAAACATGTTTTCACCTTCTGCGCTTCTGAGACATTCTTTCTGATATCTTTTGGCGCTATGATTTTATCAATTGATCTCGAGGCTACTTGATGTTTTTGTCTTGGTCTTTGCTCATGGTATTGCAATAATTTAAAGCTTTCTGAGACACTTAGCGCACATATTTTTACAACCTTAAGTAAAATTTTTATACTTATGGCTTACCTTGTTATCATTAAAACTTTCATTGCTCTAAGAGAATTATGCTTAATTCTCTCAGAAGGGTTCTGGAGCTTACATTTGGTTATCTACAACATCCTAGTAACTAAAATGGAGCCATTGACATAAGTAAGACCAAATGAAGCTCAATACACTCAATTAGGACACAAATAGGCTCATTTCATCATCCTTTGGTTATCTACAACATCCTAGTGACTAAAATGGAGCCATTGACCAAAGTAAGACCAAATGAAGCTCAATACACTCAATTAGGACCAAAATAGGCTACAACATCTGAGTAAGTTCACAACTTTATTCAGACTTCACTTTTGCTTTCTTAGAAACCAACTTAGCTTTCTGAGAGAAGGCTTAGTTATTTTCTTAGAAGGCTGTGATAATCAACAGTTAAAGTATGCAATGTATGATTACTGTTTGAGATTATCAATTACATAGCGTGTATTTCTTGATGAATATACGTACGAGATTCAGAAATACTAGGCTAAGTAAATCAATAGATGCCAAATAATTGAGAATAAGCATGAAATGCCAAAATAATGATTTTTCATTGATGGTTTTTGTAGAGATACAAAATATTTGGCTCCCCCTAAGTTGTTGCTCCCCCTAAGTTCTAGCCTAGTGTTTACGTATAGCCAATGTACAAAAATTTTATCATTTATCTACTCCCCCTTTGTTATATCAAAAAGGGTGGCTAAAAGATAAACGCCATCATTGACTTAGAACTACTGCCTTCTGGCAATGTAGCGTAGCAGCTGGCATATCTCCATGAGAATCTCGCTCTGAGTCGCATTCGGAGCGCATTCTGGAGGTAGTTCAGAGGAAGTGGAAGGTTGTTGAGAAGATGAGGGTTGAGATGGAGGAGGGCGAGAGACTTCAGCCTCAAGAACCTCATCGATGATATCCCTCTGTTGATATTCAGGAAGTTCTTCTTCTTGGACAGCTTTGTCTTCAATAGCAGCGAGTTCAATAGAAGGCTGCCTCTGAGTGTCCTCTGAAACTAGAGCAAGGTGTAGATCAGAAGGTTGCCGAGCTGATGGTTGCTCCATAGCATCAGAAGTCTGAGCATCTTCGGAGAGGTTGAGAGTTGAGATTTGGCTATGTATGGCTTCAATGCACTTCAACTTCTCAGTTCGACCAAAGAAAGGCCGAAATTGCACAGAGGGTGGTGTAACTACCATTCTTCCCAGCTGGAAGCCAGGACTAATCATTGAGTCCGTAATCGAGAAGGTAGGACCCTGTTGATTGAAGGATGGAGGAGGAACTTCTGTTAGATCTAGAGGAGGAACCTCTGGTTCCTTCTGAGAGTCCTTCTCAAATAGAGTTCCTTCCAAGGAACTGTGGGCAACAAATGCCTCAACTGCTGCAACTCCGGCAGCCATGGTAGCGTCAGCGCCCACCTCTGAGCTGAGCCCAGTGCTGGTGGTCCCTGGCACTACTTCATGTGTTGAGACATGAGTTTCCTCATGTTCCGAAGGGATCTCAGAAGAGAGGGGACCAACCTCAGAAGTTGGTTCAAGTAATGCTTCCTCATGCTGTAGTTGTTGTTGTGGTTGCATCTGAGCAGCTTCTGGAGTCTCAGAAGGTTGATCCAGTTGCTTCTGGATAGCAAGCATTGTCTGAGCCAGTGACTCAGCATTCACAGCGGCAGCTTCGGTTGTGGTTGCCTCAGAGAGTTCCACCATAGAAACCTCAGAGGGCTTCTTCTGGGGCTCTTTCTTGGAGCTTCCAGCATCTGGAGTGCGATGCTCAATGCGGAAGCTTGCCGCATCTTCTTCTTCAGACGAAGAATCAGCAACATTTCCTCCATGCCCCTGAACGTCTTCTCTGGTTGGAGAGACATTCCTAGAGGGGGAGGAGTGATGAGAAGCTTCTGCTTCTTCTTCAGCAGCAGCAACAGCAGCGGTAGTAGTGGCAACAGCAGCAACTGCTATAATTTCTTTACCCGTCAGCTTCGGCGGGCTCTGTTTCTTAGTGGTTTTTATCCCCACTCCTTTGTGAGACTTTCCCTGATAATTCAAGGAATGCAGGAGTTTAGTTTTAAATTTGGTGGGTTTAAAACCAGCAACAGAATCAGAAACAGGAATTGAAGTAGAAGAAGATTTAAGAAAGGAAGGTGGAGTTTTGGAGTAAGCTTTTACCAAACGACCACGTTTCTTTTTCCCTTCTGGTGGCACGTCTGGGACTTGGAGAGTTGGAGGTGTTTTCCTCTTTCTGGTCATGGGTTGCTCAGACGTTGTTTCTTCTGAGTCTTCAGCAGCCTCAACAACCTCAGGTTCCTTCTGAGGAGTCTTCTGAGCTTCCTCAGAAGCCATACTCCTTGTCACCCTTGTTAGAGAAGGGTGAGTCACCTTTGGCTGCTTCTTCTTCCTTTCTGAGGGGTCAGAAGCCTTTTCTTTTCCTTTCTCAGCCTTAGAGGGCTGTTTGGTGCTAGCAGCTCCCTTGTAAGGCTTTGCTTCCTCCTTCTTCTTAGGTGCCCCCGTCTCTGGTACCTTCTTCTTCTTGATGTTGTTGAAGGTGACCATGGTGAATTTGCTGTGGTTGAAGATGTATTCATAGTCTTCAAGGGGAAAAGAGAAGTGATTTAAGATCTTGGTCAAAAGACTCCCATAGGGTAGACTTGTAAGCGCTCTCTTAGGATGTGCTTGGTGCATCATGTAGTTTAGCACCATCCTCCCAAAATCAACCCTCTCTTTCTTCAGCAGATGGTAAAGTAGACATGCGTCCATGGTGGTGACATTCCCCATGTCTCCAATCCGAGGGAGAAGGGTATGCTGGATAACTGAGCCAATCATCCCTCGATAATTGCTTTCTGAGACTTTCTCACCATCTTCATCCAAATCAATTACTTGAGAGGGATGCATGGGAGTGCTCATGGGTTTGGCCTTATCCATCAGAAACTTCCTCAGAAGTTCTTTGGTATACTTCTCTTGGTGGATAACTGTCCCTTCTGACTCTTGCTTGATTTGCAATCCTAGGAAGAATTTTAATTCTCCCATCATGCTCATCTCGAATTCACCTTGCATAAGCTTGGAGAATTCTTTGCAAAGGCATTCATTGGTTGCGCCAAATATTATGTCATCAACATAAATCTGGACAATCAAGAAGCCAGAGTCTTCTGAGAGTGTAAAGAGAGTTGTGTCCACTTTCCCTCTTGAGAATCCGTTTTTAAGTAGGAAAGAGCTCAATCTATCGTACCAAGCTCTTGGAGCTTGTTTCAGACCATAGAGAGCCTTTGTAAGCTTAAATACGTGATCCGGGAATGCATCATTCACAAAACCAGGAGGTTGTTTTACATAAACTTCCTCAGAAAGGTATCCATTCAAGAAGGCAGACTTAACATCCATCTGATAGAGTTTGAAACCTTTGTGTGCAGCAAAAGCTAGCAACATTCTGATAGCTTCCAATCTTGCGAATGGAGCAAAAGTTTCTTCGTAGTCTATCCCTTCTTGTTGGTTGTACCCTTGAGCAACCAATCTAGCCTTGTTTCTCACGACTAGACCGATGCGTTTTCATCAAGTTTGTTTCGAAACACCCATTTTGTCCCAATGACACTTTTGCCTTTGGGCTTCTGAGTTAGTTTCCAAACTTGATTTCTCTCGAATTGGTCAAGTTCATCCTGCATGGCATTTACCCAGCTAGGATCATCTAACGCCTCTTCTATGGAGTCTGGTTCAAGTTCAGAAACCATAGCAAGATTTGTGTAGTTCCTTCTGGTTCTTACGCCACGTTCTGGATTACCCAAGACTTCATTCTGAGAGACGTTCTTCAAGTCTCTTGAGCCTCTAATCCCTTTAGGAGTAGGGTTCTGAGAAGGAGACACCGAAGGTTCTCTTTCTGAGTCATCAGAGGCTTGACCTTCTGAGGATCTAAATTCCATTGCATTTGGAGAAGTAGATTCTCTAGGTTCTGGAGCTTCGATGATGCTACTAGATTTTTCTTTAGTTAGAGATGGTTGTTCCATGGGTTGGAAGTCAGTCTCATCATCTATAAGAATTTTCTTTTTGGCTTTCTCAGAAGAGATGTTGAGTTTCTCAAACTCATCTTCTAAGTCTGCATCTTTCTGAGACATGTCCTTACTAAGTTCTTTGAACTTAATATGGATTGTCTCTTCAACACATTTACTCCTTTTGTTATATACTCTGTAAGCTTTAGAGACTGAGGAGTATCCTAGGAAGCATCCATCATCGGACTTAGGATCAAACTTAGAGAGTTTGTCCTTTGTGTTGAGAATAAAACAAGAAGAACCAAATACATGGAAATAAGAAATGTTTGGTATTTTATTCTTCCATAGCTCGTAAGGTGTCTTTTTCAGAATTGGTCTCAGAAAGACTCGATTCTGAATGTAGCATGAAGTGTTAACTGCTTCAGCCCAGAAACCTTTTGAAAGTCCGCTTTCTAAGAGCATTGTTCTTGCCATCTCTTGAAGGCTTCGATTCTTTCTCTCAGCCACTCCATTTTGTTGAGGAGTTCTGGGAGATGAGAATTCGTGAGCAATGCCCAGATTTTCACAAAACTTTTCGAAAGCATGGTTCTCAAATTCACCACCATGATCTGATCTTATGGCATGAATGTGCGAATCCTTTTCTGTTGAAACTCTTTTTGCAAATGCTTTGAACTTCTCAAAAGTTTCTTCCTTAGAGGCTAGAAAGAAAACCCAAGTGAATCTGGAGTAATCATCCACTATGACAAGACCATAGCGTTTTCCAGAAAGAGAAGTCGTTCTGGTTGGTCCAAAGAGATCCATGTGGAGCAGTTCCAGTGGTTTCTGAGTAGAAATACCACTTTTACTGGGAAAGGAAGCTTTGGTATGTTTCCCTTTTTCACAGAAGTCGCAGGTTGCATCCTTCTGATACTTAATTCTGGGAAGGCCCTTTACAAGTCCTTTCTGAGAGAGTTCAGAACGAAGTCTCGTATGGGCATGACCAAGTTTCTTATGTCATAGCCATTTGTCTTCTTGGACAGAGACAAGGCACTCCACGTTTTGATCCTTTAGATCATCCAGATGGATAACATAGATGTTACCAACACGTTTTCCCTCCAGAACGATCTTGTCATTTGTGAGATTAATCACATGACAATACTTGGCATAAAACTCAACCTTTAAGCCTTTGTCACAAAATTGACTAATGCTTAATAGATTGTGAGTTAAGCCATCGACCAAAAGTACATCTGAGATTTGGTGAGAGGAATCCTTACCAACATCTCCGATTGCAGTGACTCTTCCCTTAGCGCCATCACCGAATCGCATTATTCCGCCTTTCTTGGGCTTGAGACTTCTGAACCAGTGCTTGCTTCCAGTCATGTGCCTCGAGCAGCCACTGTCAAGACACCACTGCTCATCGTGGTGGTGGAGCAGCGCTTGATGATGTACCTGCAGTCACAAAGTTAACAGATTTAGGTACCCATTCTTTGTTGGGTCCTTGCTTGTTAGCTTTCTTGGACTTTTGCCTTCTTTTCTTAGAAGGGTCATGGTTTTGAGAGTCAGAGACCTTTTGTTTGCCCTTTTCAGAAGCACTTGCTTTCTGAGAAGTTTTACCCTTCTGAGAGGGGTTAGTCTTCTTAGAAGGCTTTGCTTTCTGAGTTTTCTTTTGACCCTTCTGAGGCTTAGAGATTTTTCCTTTTTTAAACATAGGACATTTTTCAGAACCATGGCCACTTTTAAAACATGCGATGCATGTGCGAGGTGATTTAGTTAAAGATGGATCAATATCATTTGGTTCGAAGATTTCTTCATAACCAAGTCCACTCTTATCCTTGTAAGGTCTTTGACCACCAAGCAAGAGTGTCATCATTTTTTCACCCTTGACCATCTTAACTAAGTCAGAAGTGAGAAGCTCATTTGTCTTTTGTAATTCTATCAAAGCCAGTTCGGCTTTTTCAACAGTTACAGAAGACATTGTTTCTAAAGCTTGATAGAGGTTGTGACCTTCAAGATATCTATTTTTAAAGTCATCTCTTTCAAGCCTTAGATTCTCTACTTCTTGAATTAGTCTAGCATTTTCAGCTTCTAAGTGTTTAAAAGACTTTCTTAGTTTGCTGAAATTGTTAGCTAATTCGTTTGAGTCTCTCAGATGCTCTTCATAGAGTTCTGAGATCTCATTGTATGAGTATGAGAGAGGAGGAGAGTTTGGTACCTCTTCTGACTCAGATTCTGTTTCCAGAATATAGTCAGTGCCGGCCATGAAGCAGACATTAGCTTCCTCTTCACTTGCTGACTCAGAGCCTTCCTCTTCTGAGTCACTCCATGTAGCAGCCATTGCCTTCTTCTTCTTCTTGGGAATGAACTTCTTCTTTCCCTTGTTCTGAGGGCACTCCGTTCTGAAGTGGCCCTTTTCTCCACAGCCGAAACATGTGGCATCAGAAGGCTTTGACTTTCCTTTTCTAGGGGTGATCTCTTTGTCTTTGCTTGGTCTTCTCTTCCAAGCTTTCTTCATTTTCCTTACTAGAAGAGAGATGTCATCTTCATCGGAATCTGAGTTTTGATCGTTTTCAGACTCAGATATTTCTTCAGCCTTTAGGGCTTTTGAAGTCTTTTTGATCTGACTTTTCAGAGCCAGAGCTTTCTGAGGTCTTGAGGATGAAGATGGTCCTCCAAGCAGTCCTTCAAGCTCAATCTCGTGAGTTCTGAGTGAGCCAAACAATACATCTAAACCTAGCTGATTTAGATCCTTTGCTTCTTGGATCGCTGTCACCTTTGGGCGCCACTTGGCAGAGAGGCTTCTGAGAATTTTCCTCACCATCTCAGCGTTGGAGTAGGTCTTTCCCAAGACCTTTAGCTGATTTATGATGTGGAGAAACCTTATTGACATGTTGTCAATGGTTTCCTCAGGTTGCATGCAGAAGGACTCGTACTTATGTACGAGCATTGATACCTTGGTTTCCTTGACTTCATCATTTCCTTCATGCAGCATGTGTAATCTCTCCCAAATTTCTTGAGCGGTGTCACACAACACAATCTTGTCGTATTCTACCTTGGGCAGGGCGCAGAGTAGAATGTATTTAGCTTTGAAGTTGAGTTGTATCTTCTCCTTCATCTCTTGAGTCCATTCGTCCTTAGGGACTCGTCTTGTATAGGTTCTGAGTGCTGGAGGTGCCACTCCTGGCTCAGCGTCTGATGCAACTACAACATCCTCTGTAATTTTCTGCATAGGCTGATAGTCTCCATTCTCGATCCTATCCCTTAAGTCCAGACTGGTGTGCTTGATGAATAGCGTCATCCTATCACGTCTTGTATGTGTGCACGAGAAGGGGGGGTTGAATCGTGCAAGTTTTAAAAATTACTTCTTAAAACTTTTATTTAGAAAGTTGTTTTTACTCAAAAGGTAGAATAAAGAGTTTGCAGCGGAAATTACTTTCTGAGAAGATTAAGTTTTTGAGAACTTAGTCTTTCTGAGAAAGTTCCTTTCTGAGCAATTTTAAGAAAATGACTTTACGTTAGAATTTCTTAAACGCTTTCTGATTTTAATCAATAAAGATTTTACGAGACTTCTTAATTAAAATCGTGGCAAAGTTTTCCTCAAAGATTTATGCAAGTAAAGAGTAAGGGAGAAAAGCTTAACACAAAGAATTTTATACTGGTTCGGTTATAACCAACCTACTCCAGTCCTCAACCTTCAGTTGAGAGTTCTTGGATATTCTTCTTAAAGTGCCTTCCCAAACAACACAGCCTTTACAAAGTAAAGGACTTCCACCACTTCACAACCCGAAGTGGATTTCCTTGCCTCACACTAGAGGACTTCCCTGCCTCCAACACTAGAGGACTTCTTTGCCTTAATCACTTAAGGACTTCCTTGCCTCACACTGAGGACTTCTTTGCCTTAAACACTTAAGGACTTAAACTTTGCCTCAAAAACACTTCGAGGACTTAAACTGCCTTCAAACAGCGAAGGACTTAGCGTTTTTCGGAAAGTTATTTTCCTCAAAGATTTATGCAAGTAAAGAGTAAGGGAGAAAAGCTTAACACAAAGAATTTTATACTGGTTCGGTTATAACCAACCTACTCCAGTCCTCAACCTTCAGTTGAGAGTTCTTGGATATTCTTCTTAAAGTGCCTTCCCAGACAACACAGCCTTTACAAAGTAAAGGACTTCCACCACTTCACAACCCGAAGTGGATTTCCTTCCTCACACTAGAGGACTTCCCTGCCTCCAACACTAGAGGACTTCTTTGCCTTAATCACTTAAGGACTTCCTTGCCTCACACTGAGGACTTCTTTGCCTTAAACACTTAAGGACTTAAACTTTGCCTCAAAAACACTTCGAGGACTTAAACTGCCTTCAAACAGCGAAGGACTTAGCGTTTTTCGGAAAGTTATTTTGCTTTGAAAACCAACTACTAAGATTAAGTTACAAACTTAATTTGACCCTTAGTAGACTTCTAGATTTAACTTACAATTGTAAGAATTTACACCAATACAGAACTAGAAGATTTTCGCAAAAGTAACAGAACAATTCCGTAAAATTGTCTTTCTGAGAAAGTTCTAAGTTTTCGCAGATGATTTTCAATTCAGCAGAGTTTTTGCACGTTTAATCAAGAGTTTTTAGCGCAAGAGTTTCGTCCCATTGCTCTGGAATTGAACTCATATATATAGGCATCAAAGAGCCGCGAAATTAGAAGCTTTCACTTTGCTTATGTGGCTGTGTCCTTTTCAGAACGGCTCCCTGCTACAATCAGCGCGAAATGAGGAACTTTTCAGAACTGCACAGTGCGCGTGTTCCCACTTCCTTGGCTAGTTGTAGCGAGCTTTCTGAGACTGCTTGCGATCCCTTGAGTCCAGACACTTGGTTGCTTCTGAGTCCAACTTTCTGAGAGTTGTACGGACTTCTGAGGCGAACCTTCTGAGGGTAGACCCTTCTGAGAACTACTGGTCGCAAGGTCTTCTGAGACCCTTCTAAGGCGACAGTGTTCTTTCCTCAGAAACATGTTTTCACCTTCTGCGCTTCTGAGACATTCTTTCTGATATCTTTTGGCGCTATGATTTTATCAATTGATCTCGAGGCTACTTGATGTTTTTGTCTTGGTCTTTGCTCATGGTATTGCAATAATTTAAAGCTTTCTGAGACACTTAGCGCACATATTAGTACAACCTTAAGTAAAATTTTTATACTTATGGCTTACCTTGTTATCATTAACACTTTCATTGCTCTAAGAGAATTATGCCTTATTCTCTCAGAAGGGTTCTGGAGCTTACATTTGGTTATCTACAACATCCTAGTGACTAAAATGGAGCCATTGACATAAGTAAGACCAAATGAAGCTCAATACACTCAATTAGGACACAAATAGGCTCATTTCATCATCCTTTGGTTATCTACAACATCCTAGTGACTAAAATGTAGCCATTGACCAAAGTAAGACCAAATGAAGCTCAATACACTCAATTAGGACCAAAATAGGCTCATTACATCATCCTTTGTTTATTTAAACCTTCCTAGAGACCAAAATTGAGCCACTGACTAAAGTAAGACCAAATGAAGCTCAATACACTCAATTAGGAGCAAAATAGGCTCATTACATCATCCTTTGGTTACTACAACATCCTAGTGACAGAAATGGAAGAATTGACCAAAGTAAGATCAAATGAAACACAATACACTCAATTAGGACCAAAATAGGATCATTACATCATCCTTTGTTTATCTAAACCTTGCTAGTGACTAAAATCGAGTCACTGACCAAAGTAAGACCAAATGAAGCTCAATACACTCAATTAGGACCAAAATAGGCTCATTACATGATCCTTTGGTTATGAACAACATCCTAGTGACTAAAATAGAAGAATTGACAAAAGTAAGACATAATGAACCTCAAGACACTCAATTAGGACAAAAATAGGCTCCTAACATCATCCTATGGTTATCTACTAAAATAGAAGAATTGACAAAAGTAAGACCAAATGAAACTCAATACACTCAATTAGGACCGAAATAGGCTCATTACATTATCCTTTGGTTATCTACACTATCATAGTGACTAAAATGGAGCCATTGACCAAAGTAAGACCAAATGAACTCAATACACTCAATTAGGACCAAAATAGGCTCATTACATTATCCTTTTGTTATCTACAATATCATAGTGACTAAAATGTAGCCATTGACCAAAGTAAGACCAAATGAACTCAATACACTCAATTAGTACCAAAATAGGCTCATTACATTATCCTTTGGTTATCTACAACATCCTAGTGACTAAACTGTAGCCATTGACCAAAGTAAGACCAAATGAAGCTCAATACACTAAATTAGGACCAAAATAGGCTCATTAAATCATCCTTTGTTTATCTAAACCTTCCTAGTGACTTAAATAGAGCCATTGACCAAAGTAAGACATAATGAAGCTCAATACACTCAATTAGGACCGAAATAGGCTCAGTAAATTATCCTTTGTTTATCTACACTATCCTTGTGACTAAAATGGAGCCATTGACCAAAGTAAGACCAAATGAACTCAATACACTCAATTAGGACCAAAATAGGCTCATTACATTATCCTTTAGTTATCTACAATATCATAGTGACTAAAATGTAGCCATTGACCAAAGTAAGACCAAATGAACTCAATACACTCAATTAGTACCAAAATAGGCTCATTACATTATCCTTTGGTTATCTACAACATCCTAGTGACTAAACTGTAGCCATTGACCAAAGTAAGACCAAATGAAGCTCAATTCACTCAATTAGGACCAAAATAGGCTCATTAAATCATCCTTTGTTTATCTAAACCTTCCTAGTGACTTAAATAGAGCCATTGACCAAAGTAAGACATAATGAAGCTCAATACACTCAATTAGGACCAATATAGGCTCATTAAATCATCCTTTGTTTATTTAAACCTTCCTAGAGACCAAAATGGAGCCATTGACTAAAGTAAGACAAAATGAAGCTCAATACACTCAATTAGGAGCTAAATAGGCTCATTACATCATCCTTGGGTTATCTACAACATCCTAGTGACTAAAATGGAGCCATTGACATAAGTAAGACCAAATGAAGCTCAATACACCCAATTAGGACCAAAATAGGCTCATTTCATCATCCTTTGGTTATCTACAACATCCTACTGACTAAAATGGAGCCATTGACCAAAGTAAGACCAAATGAAGCTCAATACACTCAATTAGGACCAACATAGGCTCATTACATCATCCTTTGGTTATCTACAACATCCTAGTGACTAAAATGGAGCCATTGACCAAAGTAAGACCAAATGAAGCTCAATACACTCAATTAGGACCAAAATAGGCTCATTACATCATCCTTTGTTTATTTAAACCTTCCTAGAGACCAAAATTGAGCCACTGACTAAAGTAAGACCAAATGAAGCTCAATACACTCAATTAGGAGCAAAATAGGCTCATTACATCATCCTTCGGTTATCTACAACATCCTAGTGACTGAAATGGAAGAATTGACCAAAGTAAGATCAAATGAAACACAATACACTCAATTAGGACCAAAATAGGATCATTACATCATCGTTTGTTTATCTAAACCTTGCTAGTGACTAAAATCGAGTCACTGACCAAAGCAAGACCAAATGAAGCTCAATACACTCAATTAGGACCAAAATAGGCTCATTACATGATGCTTTGGTTATGAACAACATCCTAGTGACTAAAATAGAAGAATTGACCAAAGTAAGACATAATGAAGCTCAAGACACTCAATTAGGACAAAAATAGGCTCCTAACATCATCCTTTGGTTATCTACAACATCCTAGTGACTAAAATAGAAGAATTGACCAAAGTAAGACCAAATGAAACTTAATACACTCAATTAGGACCGAAATAGGCTCGTTACATTATCCTTTGGTTATCTACACTATCCTAGTGACTAAAATGGAGCCATTGACCAAAGTAAGACCAAATGAACTCAATACACTCAATTAGGACCAAAATAGGCTCATTACATTATCCTTTTGTTATCTACAATATCATAGTGACTAAAATGTAGCCATTGACCAAAGTAAGACCAAATGAAGTCAATACACTCAGTTAGTACCAAAATAGGCTCATTAAATCATCCTTTGTTTATCTAAACCTTCCTAGTGACTAAAATGGAGCCATTGACCAAAGAAAGTCCTAATGAAGCTCTATACACTCAATTAGGACGAAAATAGGCTCATTAGATTATCCTTTGGTTATCAACAACATCCTAGTGACTAAAATATAAGAATTGACCAAAGTAAGACATAATGAAGCTCAAGACACTCAATTAGGACAAAAATAGGCTCCTAACATCATCCTTTGGTTATCTACAACATCCTAGTGACTAAAATAGAAGAATTGACCAAAGTAAGACCAAATGAAACTCAATACACTCAATTAGGACCGAAATAGGCTCATTACATTATCCTTTGGTTATCTACACTATCCTAGTGACTAAAATGGAGCCATTGACCAAAGTAAGACCAAATGAACTCAATACACTCAATTAGGACCAAAATAGGCTCATTACACTATCCTTTAGTTATCTACAATATCATAGTGACTAAAATGTAGCCATTAACCAAATTAAAACCAAATGAACTCAATA
Source organism: Aeschynomene evenia (assembly GCA_013621005.1). Taxonomy (NCBI): domain Eukaryota; kingdom Viridiplantae; phylum Streptophyta; class Magnoliopsida; order Fabales; family Fabaceae; genus Aeschynomene; species Aeschynomene evenia. The sequence goes on along the minus strand of RYYW01000112.1, from coordinate 42,866 downwards.
CACTCAATTCGTACAAAAATAGGCTCATTACATTATCCTTTGGTTATCTACAACATCCTAGTGACTAAACTGTAGCCATTGACCAAAGTAAGACCAAATGAAGCTCAATTCCTCAATTAGGACCAAAATAGGCTCATTAAATCATCCTTTGTTTATCTAAACCTTCCTAGTGACTTAAATAGAGCCATTGACCAAAGTAAGACATAATGAAGCTCAATACACTCAATTAGGACCAATATAGGCTCATTAATCATCCTTGTTTATTTAAACCTTCCTAGAGACCAAAATGGAGCCATTGACTAAAGTAAGACAAAATGAAGCTCAATACACTCAATTAGGAGCTAAATAGGCTTATTACATCATCCTTTGGTTATCTACAACATCCTAGTGACTAAAATGGAGCCATTGACATAAGTAAGACCAAATGAAGCTCAATACACTCAATTAGGACCAAAATAGGCTCATTACATCATCCTTTGGTTATCTACAACATCCTACTGACTAAAATGGAGCCATTGACCAAAGTAAGACCAAATGAAGCTCAATACACTCAATTAGGACCAACATAGGCTCATTACATCATCCTTTGGTTATCTACAACATCCTAGTGACTAAAATGGAGCCATTGACCAAAGTAAGACCAAATGAAGCTCAATACACTCAATTAGGACCAAAATAGGCTCATTACATCATCCTTTGTTTATTTAAACCTTCCTAGAGACCAAAATTGAGCCACTGACTAAAGTAAGACCAAATGAAGCTCAATACACTCAATTAGGAGCAAAATAGGCTCATTACATCATCCTTCGGTTATCTAAACATCCTAGTGACTGAAATGGAAGAATTGACCAAAGTAAGATCAAATGAAACACAATACACTCAATTAGGACCAAAATAGGATCATTACATCATCGTTTGTTTATCTAAACCTTGCTAGTGACTAAAATCGAGTCACTGACCAAAGCAAGACCAAATGAAGCTCAATACACTCAATTAGGACCAAATAGGCTCATTACATGATGCTTTGGTTATGAACAAATCCTAGTGACTAAATAGAAGAATTGACCAAAGTAAGACATAATGAAGCTCAAGACACTCAATTAGGACAAAATAGGCTCCTAACATCATCCTTTGGTTATCTACAACATCCTAGTGACTAAAATAGAGAATTGACCAAAGTAAGACCAAATGAAACTTAATACACTCAATTAGGACCGAAATAGGCTCGTTACATTATCCTTTGGTTATCTACACTATCCTAGTGACTAAAATGGAGCCATTGACCAAAGTAAGACCAAATGAACTCAATACACTCAATTAGGACCAAATAGGCTCATTACATTATCCTTTTGTTATCTACAATATCATAGTGACTAAAATGTAGCCATTGACCAAAGTAAACCAAATGAAGTCAATACACTCAGTTAGTACCAAAATAGGCTCATTAAATCATCCTTTGTTTATCTAAACCTTCCTAGTGACTAAAATGGAGCCATTGACCAAAGAAAGTCTAATGAAGCTCTATACACTCAATTAGGACGAAAATAGGCTCATTAGATTATCCTTTGGTTATCAACAACATCCTAGTGACTAAAATATAAGAATTGACCAAAGTAAGACATAATGAAGCTCAAGACACTCAATTAGACAAAAATAGGCTCCTAACATCATCCTTTGGTTATCTACAACATCTAGTGACTAAAATAGAAGAATTGACCAAAGTAAGACCAAATGAAACTCAATACACTCAATTAGGACCGAAATAGGCTCATTACATTATCCTTTGGTTATCTACACTATCCTAGTGACTAAAATGAGCCATTGACCAAAGTAAGACCAAATGAACTCAATACACTCAATTAGGACCAAAATAGGCTCATTACACTATCCTTTAGTTATCTACAATATCATAGTGACTAAAATGTAGCCATTAACCAAATTAAAACCAAATGAACTCAATACACTCAATTCGTACAAAAATAGGCTCATTACATTATCCTTTGGTTATCTACAACATCCTAGTGACTAAACTGTAGCCATTGACCAAAGTAAGACCAAATGAAGCTCAATTCCTCAATTAGGACCAAAATAGGCTCATTAAATCATCCTTTGTTTATCTAAACCTTCCTGGTGACTTAAATAGAGCCATTGACCAAAGTAAGACATAATGAAGCTCAATACACTCAATTAGGACCAATATAGGCTCATTAAATCATCCTTTGTTTATTTAAACCTTCCTAGAGACCAAAATGGAGCCATTGACTAAAGTAAGACAAAATGAAGCTCAATACACTCAATTAGGAGCTAAATAGGCTCATTACATCATCCTTGGGTTATCTACAACATCCTAGTGACTAAAATGGAGCCATTGACATAAGTAAGACCAAATGAAGCTCAATACACTCAATTAGGACCAAAATAGGCTCATTTCATCATCCTTTGTTATCTACAACATCCTACTGACTAAAATGGAGCCATTGACCAAAGTAAGACCAAATGAAGCTCAATACACTCAATTAGGACCAACATAGGCTCATTACATCATCCTTTGGTTATCTACAACATCCTAGTGACTAAAATGGAGCCATTGACCAAAGTAAGACCAAATGAAGCTCAATACACTCAATTAGGACCAAAATAGGCTCATTACATCATCCTTTGTTTATTTAAACCTTCCTAGAGACCAAAATTGAGCCACTGACTAAAGTAAGACCAAATGAAGCTCAATACACTCAATTAGGAGCAAAATAGGCTCATTACATCATCCTTTGGTTATCTACAACATCCTAGTGACTGAAATGGAAGAATTGACCAAAGTAAGATCAAATGAAACACAATACACTCATTTAGGACCAAAATAGGATCATTACATCATCCTTTGTTTATCTAAACCTTGCTAGTGACTAAAATCGAGTCACTGACCAAAGCAAGACCAAATGAAGCTCAATACACTCAATTAGGACCAAAATAGGCTCATTACATGATGCTTTGGTTATGAACAACATCCTAGTGACTAAAATAGAAGAATTGACCAAAGTAAGACATAATGAAGCTCAAGACACTCAATTAGGACAAAAATAGGCTCCTAACATCATCCTTTGGTTATCTACAACATCCTAGTGACTAAAATAGAAGAATTGACCAAAGTAAGACCAAATGAAACTCAATACACTCAATTAGGACCGAAATAGGCTCATTACATTATCCTTTGGTTATCTACACTATCCTAGTGACTAAAATGGAGCCATTGACCAAAGTAAGACCAAATGAACTCAATACACTCAATTAGGACCAAAATAGGCTCATTACATTATCCTTTTGTTATCTACAATATCATAGTGACTAAAATGTAGCCATTGACCAAAGTAAGACCAAATGAAGTCAATACACTCATTTAGTACCAAAATAGGCTCATTAAATCATCCTTTGTTTATCTAAACCTTCCTAGTGACTAAAATGGAGCCATTGACCAAAGAAAGTCCTAATGAAGCTCTATACACTCAATTAGGACGAAAATAGGCTCATTAGATTATCCTTTGGTTATAAACAACATCCTAGTGACTAAAATATAAGAATTGACCAAAGTAAGACATAATGAAGCTCAAGACACTCAATTAGGACAAAAATAGGCTCCTAACATCATCCTTTGGTTATCTACAACATCCTAGTAACTAAAATAGAAGAATTGACCAAAGTAAGACCAAATGAAACTCAATACACTCAATTAGGACCGAAATAGGCTCATTACATTATCCTTTGGTTATCTACACTATCCTAGTGACTAAAATGGAGCCATTGACCAAAGTAAGACCAAATGAACTCAATACACTCAATTAGGACCAAAATATGCTCATTACACTATCCTTTAGTTATCTACAATATCATAGTGACTAAAATGTAGCCATTGACCAAATTAAAACCAAATGAACTCAATACACTCAATTCGTACAAAAATAGGCTCATTACATTATCCTTTGGTTATCTACAACATCCTAGTGACTAAACTGTAGCCATTGACCAAAGTAAGACCAAATGAAGCTCAATTCACTCAATTAGGACCAAAATAGGCTCATTAAATCAACCTTTGTTTATCTAAACCTTCCTAGTGACTTAAATAGAGCCATTGACCAAAGTAAGACATAATGAAGCTCAATACACTCAATTAGGACCAATATAGGCTCATTAAATCATCCTTTGTTTATTTAAACCTTCCTAGAGACCAAAATGGAGCCATTGACTAAAGTAAGACAAAATGAAGCTCAATACACTCAATTAGGAGCTAAATAGGCTCATTACATCATCCTTGGGTTATCTACAACATCCTAGTGACTAAAATGGAGCCATTGACATAAGTAAGACCAAATAAAGCTCAATACACTCAATTAGGACCAAAATAGGCTCATTTCATCATCCTTTGGTTATCTACAACATCCTACTGACTAAAATGGAGCCATTGACCAAAGTAAGACCAAATAAAGCTCAATACACCAATTTAGGACCAAAATAGGCTCATTACATCATCGTTTGGTTATCTACAACACCTAGTGACTAAAATGGAGCCATTGACCAAAGTAAGACCAAATGAGGCTCAATACACTCAATTAGGACCAAAATTGGCTCATTGCATCATCCTTTGGTTATCTACAGGCTCCTAGTGACTAAAATGGAGCCATTGACCAAAGTAAGACAAAATGAAGCTCAATACACTCAATTAGGACCAAAATAGGCTCATTACATCATACTTTGGTTGTCTAAACATTCCTAGTGACTAAAATGGAGCCATTGACCAAAGAAAGTCCTAATGAAGCTCTATACACTCAATTAGGACCAAAATAGGCTCATTACATCATCCTTTGGTTATCTACAACATCCTAGTGACTAAAATAGAAGAATTGACCAAAGTAAGACCAAATGAAACTCAATACACTCAATTAGGACCGAAATAGGCTCATTACATTATCCTTTTGTTATCTACAATATCATAGTGACTAAAATGTAGCCATTGACCAAAGTAAGACCAAAGGAACTCAATACACTCAATTAGGACCAAAATAGGCTCATTACATTATCCTTTTGTTATCTACAATATCATTGTGACTAAAATGTAGCCATTGACCAAAGTAAGACCAAATGAACTCAATACACTCAATTAGTACCAAAATAGGCTCATTACATTATCCTTTGGTTATCTACAACATCCTAGTGACTAAACTGTAGCCATTGACCAAAGTAAGACCAAATGAAGCTCAATACACTCAATTAGGACCAAAATAGGCTCATTAAATCATCCTTTGTTTATCTAAACCTTCCTAGTGACTTAAATAGAGCCATTGACCAAAGTAAGACATAATGAAGCTCAATACACTCAATTAGGACCGAAATAGGCTCATTACATTATCCTTTGGTTATCTACACTATCCTAGTGACTAAAATGAAGCCATTGATCAAAGTAAGACCTAATGAACTCAATACACTCAATTAGGACCAAAATAGGCTCATTACATTATCCTTTTGTTATCTACAATATCATAGTGACTAAAATGTAGCCATTGACCAAAGTAAGACCAAATGAACTCAATACACTCAATTAGTACCAAAATAGGGTCATTACATTATCCTTTGATTATCTACAACATCCTAGTGACTAAACTGTAGCCATTGACCAAAGTAAGACCAAATGAAGCTCAACACACTCAATTAGGACCAAAATAGGCTCATTAAATAATCCTTTGTTTATCTAAACCTTCCTAGTGACTTAAATAGAGCCATTGACATAAGTAAGACCAAATGAAGCTCAATACACTCAATTAGAACCAAAATAGGATCATTACATCATCCTTTGGTTATCTTAAACATCCTACTGTCTAAAATGGAGCCATTGACCAAAGTAAGACCAAATAAAGCTCAATACTCCAAATTAGGACCAAAATAGGCTCATTACATCATCGTTTGGTTATCTACAACACCTAGTGACTAAAATGGAGCCATTGACCAAAGTAAGACCAAATGAGGCTCAATACACTCAAGTAGGACCAAAATTGGCTCATTGCATCATCCTTTGGTTATCTACAGGCTCCTAGTGACTAAAATGGAGCCATTGACCAAAGTAAGACAAAATGAAGCTCAATACACTCAATTAGGACCAAAATAGGCTCATTACATCATACTTTGGTTGTCTAAACCTTCCTAGTGACTAAAATGGAGCCATTGACCAAAGAAAGTCCTAATGAAGCTCTATACACTCAATTAGGACGAAAATAGGCTCATTAGATTATCCTTTGGTTATCAACAACATCCTACTGACTAAAATATAAGAATTGACCAAAGTAAGACCAAATGAAACTCATTACACTCAATTAGGACCACAATAGGCTCATTATTCATATCCTTTGGTTATCTACACTATCCAAGTGACTAAAATGGAGCCATTGACAAAAGTAAGACCAAATGAACTCAATACACTCAATTAGGACCAAAATAGGCTCATTACATTATCCTTTGGTTATCTACAACATCCTAGTGACTAAAATGTAGCCATTGACCAAAGTAAGACCAAATGAAGCTCAATACACTCAATTAGGACCAAAATAGGCTCATTACATCATCCTTTGTTTATTTAAACCTTCCTAGAGACCAAAATTGGGCCACTGACTAAAGTAAGACCAAATGAAGCTCAAGACACTCAATTAGGAGCAAAATAGGCTCATTACGTCATCCTTTGGTTATCTACAACATCCTAGTGACTGAAATGGAAGAATTGACCAAAGTAAGATCAAATGAAACACAATACACTCAATTAGGCCCAAAATAGGATCATTACATCATCCTTTGTTTATCTAAACCTTGCTAGTGACTAAAATCGAGTCACTGACCAAAGTAAGACGAAATGAAGCTCAATACACTCAATTCAGACAAAAATAGGCTCATTTCATCATCCTTTGGTTATCAACAACATCCTAGTGACTAGAATAGAAGAATTGACCAAAGTAAGACATAATGAAGCTCAAGACACTCAATTAGGACAAAAATAGGCTCCTAACATCATCCTTTGGTTATCTACAACATCCTAGTGACTAAAATAGAAGAATTGACCAAAGTAAGACCAAATGAAACTCAATACACTCAATTAGGACCGAAATAGGCTCATTACATTATCCTTTAGTTATCTACAACATCCTAGTGACTAAACTGTAGCCATTGACCAAAGTAAGACCAAATGAAGCTCAATTCACTCAATTAGGACCAAAATAGGCTCATTAAATCATCCTTTGTTTATCTAAACCTTCCTAGTGACTTAAATAGAGCCATTGACTAAAGTAAGACAAAATGAAGCTCAATACACTCAATTAGGAGCTAAATAGGCTCATTACATCATCCTTGGGTTATCTACAACATCCTAGTGACAAAAATGGAGCCATTGACATAAGTAAGACCAAATGAAGCTCAATACACTCAATTAGGACCAAAATAGGCTCATTTCATCATCCTTTGGTTATCTACAACATCCTACTGACTAAAATGGAGCCATTGACCAAAGTAAGACCAAATGAAGCTCAATACACTCAATTAGGACCAACATAGGCTCATTACATCATCCTTTGGTTATCTACAACATCCTAGTGACTAAAATGGAGCCATTGACATAAGTAAGACCAAATGAAGCTCAATACACTCAATTAGGACACAAATAGGCTCATTTCATATCCCTTTGGTTATCTACAACATCCTAGTGACTAAAATGTAGCCATTGACCAAAGTAAGACCAAATGAAGCTCAATACAACTCAATTAGGACCAAAATAGGCTCATTACATCATCCTTTGTTTATTTAAAACCTTCCTAGAGGCCAAAATTGAGCACTGACTAAGTAAGACCAAATGAAGCTCAATACACTCAATTAGGAGCAAAATAGGCTCATTACATCATCCTTTGGTTACTACAACATCCTAGTGACTGAAATGGAAGAATTGACCAAAGTAAGATCAAATGAAACACAATACACTCAATTAGGACCAAAATAGGATCATTACATCATCCTTTGTTTATCTAAACCTTGCTAGTGACTAAAATCGAGTCACTGACTAAAGTAAGACCAAATGAAGCTCAATACACTCAATTAGGACCAAAATAGGCTCATTACATGATCCTTTGGTTATGAACAACATCCTAGTGACTAAAATAGAAGAATTGACTAAAGTAAGACATAATGAAGCTCAAGACACTCATTAGGACAAAAATAGGCTCTTAACATCATCCTAATGGTTATCTACTAAAATAGAAGAATTGACCAAAGTAAGACCAAATGAAACTCAATACACTCAATTAGGACCGAAATAGGCTCATTACATTATCCTTTGTTATCTACAATATCATAGTGACTAAAATGTAGCCATTGACCAAAGTAAGACCAAAGGAACTCAATACACTCAATTAGGACCAAATAGGCTCATTACATTATCCTTTTGTTATCTACAATATCATTGTGACTAAAATGTAGCCATTGACCAAAGTAAGACCAAATGAACTCAATACACTCAATTAGTACAAAATAGGCTCATTACATTATCCTTTGGTTATCTACAACATCCTAGAACCTAAATTGTAGCCATTGACCAAAGTAAGACCAAATGAAGCTCAATTCACTCATCTAGGACCAAAATAGGCTCATTAAATCATCCTTTGTTTATCTAAACCTTCCTAGTGACTTAAATAGAGCCATTGACCAAAGTAAGACATAATGAAGCTCAATACACTCAATTAGGACAATATAGGCTCATTAAATCATTTTTTTTAAATTCATAGAGACCAAAGACCATGATAAATAAAAAAAAAAATAACTCAATTAGGACTAAATAGGCTCATTACATCATCCTTGGTTATCTACACTATCCTAGTGACTAAAATGGAGCCATTGACCAAAGAAAGACCAAATGAACTCAATACACTCAAGGACCAAAATAGGCTCATTACATTATCCTTTTGTTATCTACAATATCATAGTGACTAAAATGTAGCCATTGACCAAAGTAAGACCAAATGAACTCAATACACTCAATTAGTACCAAAATAGGGTCATTACATTATCCTTTGGTTATCTACCACATCCTAGTGACTAAACTGTAGCCATTGACCAAATGAAGCTCAATACACTCAATTAGGACCAAAATAGGCTCATTAAAAAATCCTTTGTTTATCTAAACCTTCCTAGTGACTTAAATAGAGCCATTGACATAAGTAAGACCAAATGAAGCTCAATACACTCAATTAGGACCAAAATAGGATCATTACATCATCCTTTGTTTATCAAAACTTTGCTAGTGACTAAAATCGAGTCACTGACCAAAGTAAGACCAAATGAAGCTCATTACACTCAATTAGGACAAAATAGGCTAATTACATATCCTTTGGTTATGAACAACATTCCTAGTGACTAAATAGAAGAATTGACCAAAGTAAGACATAATGAAGCTCAAGAACACTCAATTAGGACAAAATAGGCTCCTAACATCATCCTTTGGTTATGTACAACATCCTAGTGACTAAAATAGAAGAATTGACCAAAGTAAGACCAAATGAAACTCAATACACTCAATTAGGACCGAAATAGGCTCATTACATTATCCTTTGGTTATCTACACTATCCTAGTGACTAAAATGGATCCATTGACCAAAGTAAGACCAAATGAACTCAATACACTCAATTAGGACCAAAATAGGCTCATTACATTATCCTTTTATTATCTACAATATCATAGTGACTAAAATGTAGCCATTGACCAAAGTAAGACCAAATGAACTCAATACACTCAATTAGAAGCTCATTACATTATCCTTTGGTTATCTACAACATCCTAGTGACTAAACTGTAGCCATTGACCAAAGTAAGACCAAATGAAGCTCAATACACTCAATTAGGACCAAAATAGGCTCATTAATCATCCTTTGTTTATCTAAACCTTCCTAGTGACTTAAATAGAGCCATTGACCAAAAAGACATAATGAAGTTCAATACACTCAATTAAGACCAATATAGGCTTATTAAATCATCCTTTGTTTATTTAAACCTTCCTAGAGACCAAAATGGAGCCATTGACTAAAGTAAGACAAAATGAAGCTCAATTCACTCAATTAGGAGCTAAATAGGCTCATTACATCATCCTTTGGTTATCAACAACATCCTAGTGACTAAAATGGAGCCATTGACATAAGTAAGACCAAATGAAGCTCAATACACTAAATTAGGACCAAAATAGGCTCATTTCATCATCGTTTGGTTATCTACAACATCCTAGTGACTAAAATGGAGCCATTGACCAAAGTAAGACCAAATGAGGCACAATACACTCAATTAGGACCAAAATTGGCTCATTGCATCATCCTTTGGTTATCTACAGGCTCCTAGTGACTAAAATGGAGCCATTGACCAAAGTAAGACAAAATGAAGCTCAATACACTCAATTAGGACCAAAATAGGCTCATTACATCATACTTTGGTTGTCTAAACCTTCCTAGTGACTAAAATGGAGCCATTGACCAAAGAAAGTCCTAATGAAGCTCTACACTCAATTAGGACAAAATAGGCTAATTAGATTATCCTTTGGTTATCAACAACATCCTAGTGACTAAAATATAAGAATTGACCAAAGTAAGACCAAATGAAACTCAATACACTCAATTAGGACCAAAATAGGCTCATTACATCATCCTTTGGTTATGTACACTATCCAATTGACTAAAATGGAGCCATTGACCAAAGTAAGACCAAATGAACTCAATACACTCAATTAGGACCAAAATAGGCTCATTACATTATCCTTTGGTTATCTACAACATCCCTAAATGTAGCCATTGACCAAAGTAAGACCAAATGAAGCTCAATACACTCAATTAGGACCAAAATAGGCTCATTACATCATATGCTTTGGATATCTACACTATCTAAGTGACTAAAATGGAGCCATTGACAAAAGTAAGACCAAATGAACTCAATACACTCAATTAGGACCAAAATAGGCTCATTACATTATCCTTTGGTTTTCTACAACATCCTAGTGACTAAAATGTAGCCATTGACCAAAGTAAGACCAAATGAAGCTCAATACACTCAATTAGGACCAAAATAGGCTCATTACATCATCCTTTGGTTATCTACAACATCCTAGTGACTAAAATGGAGCCATTGACCAAAGTAAGACCAAATGAAGGTCAATACAATCAATTAGGTCCAAAATAGGCTCATTACATCATCCTTTGGTTATCTAAACCTTCCTAGTGACTAAAATGGAGCCATTGACCAAAGTAAGACCAAATGAAGCTCAATACACTCATTTAGGACAAAAATAGGCTCATTACATCAACCTTTGGTTATCTACAACATCCTAGTGACTAAAATGGAGCCAACGACCAAAGTAAGACCAAATGAAGCTCAATACACTCAATTAGGACCAAATAGGCTCATTACATCATCCTTTGGTTATCTAAACTTTCCTAGTGACTAAAATGGAGCCATTGTCCAAAGTAAGACCAAATGAAACTCAATACACTCAATTAGGACCAAAATAGGCTCATTACATCATCCTTTGGTTATCTAAACCATCCTAGTGACTAAAATGGAGCCATTGACCAAAGTAAGACCAAATGAAGCTCAATACACTCAATTAGGACAAAAATAGGCTCATTACATCATCCTTTGGTTATCTACAACATCCTAGTGACTAAAATGGAGCCATTGACCAAAGTAAGACCAAATGAAGCTCAATATACTCAATTAGGACCAAAATAGGCTCATTACATCATCCTTTGGTTATCTACAACATCCTAGTGACTAAAATGGAGTCATTGACCAAAGTAAGACCAAATGAAGCTCAATACAATCAATTAGGACCAAAATAGGCTCATTACATCATCCTTTGGTTATCTACAACATCCTAGTGACTAAAATGGAGCCATTGACCAAAGTAAGACCAAATGAAGCTCAATACAATCAATTAGGTCCAAAATAGGCTCATTACATCATCCTTTGGTTATCTAAACCTTCCTAGTGACTAAAATGGAGCCATTGACCAAAGTAAGACCAAATGAAGCTCAATACACTCATTTAGGACAAAAATAGGCTCATTACATCATCTTTTGGTTATCTACAACATCCTAGTGACTAAAATGGAGCCATTGACCAAAGTAAGACCAAATGAAGCTCAATACACTCAATTAGGACCAAAATAGGCTCATTACATCATCCTTTGGTTATCTACAACATCCTAGTGACTAAAATGGAGCCAACGACCAAAGTAAGACCAAAATGAGCTCAATACACTCAATTAGGACCAAAATAGGCTCATTACATCATCCTTTGGTTATCTAAACTTTCCTAGTGACTAAAATGGAGCCATTGACCAAAGTAAGACCAAATGAAGCTCAATACACTCAATTAGGACCAAAATAGGCTCATTACATCATCCTTTGGTTATCTACAACATCCTAGTGACTAAAATGGAGCCATTGACCAAAGTAAGACCAAATGAAGCTCAATACACTCAATTAGGACCAAAATAGGCTCATTACATCATCCTTTGGTTATCTACAACATCCTAGTGACTAAAATGGAGCCATTGACAAAGTAAGACCAAAAGAAGCTCAATACACTCAATTAGGACCAAAATAGGCTCATTACATCATCCTTTGGTTATCTAAACCTTCCTAGTGACTAAAATGGAGCCATTGACCAAAGTAAGACCAAATGAAGGTCAATACACTCATTAGGACAAAAATAGGCTCATTACATCATCCTTTGGTTATCTACAACATCCTAGTGACTAAAATGGAGCCAACGACCAAAGTAACCAAATGAAGCTCAATACACTCAATTAGGACCAAAATAGGCTCATTACATCATCCTTTGGTTATCTAAACTTCCTAGTGACTAAATGGAGCCATTGTCCAAATTAAGACCAAATGAAGCTCAATACACTCAATTAGGACCAAAATAGGCTCATTACATCATCCTTTGGTTATCTAAATCCTAGTGACTAAAATGGAGCCATTGACCAAAGTAAGACCAAATGAAGCTCAATACACTCAATTAGGACCAAAAAGGCTCATTACATCATCCTTTGGTTATCTACAACATCCTAGTGACTAAAATGGAGCCATTGACCAAAGTAAGACCAAATGAAGCTCAATACACTCAATTAGGACCAAAATAGGCTCATTACATCATCTTTGTTATCTACAACATCCTAATGACTAAAAATGGAGCCATTGACAAAGTAAGACCAAATGAAGCTCAATACACTCAATTAGGACCAAAATAGGCTCATTACATCATCCTTTGGTTATCTAAACCTTCCTAGTGACTAAAATGGAGCCATTGACCAAAGTAAGACCAAATGAAGCTCAATACACTCATTAGGACAAAATAGGCTCATTACATCATCCTTTGGTTATCTACAACATCCTAGTGACTAAAATGGAGCCATTGACCAAAGTAAGACCAAATGAAGCTCAATACACTCAATTAGGACAAAATAGGCTCATTACATCATCCTTTGTTATCTAAACTTCCTAGTGACTAAAAATGGAGCCAAAGTAAGACCAAATGAAGCTCAATACACTCAATTAGGACCAAATAGGGATGGTTATCTAACCCTAGTGACTAAAATGGAGCCATTGACCAAAGTAAGACCAAATGAAGCTCAATACACTCAATTAGGACCAAAATAGGCTCATTACATCATCCTTTGGTTATCTACAACATCCTAGTGACTAAAATGGAGCCATTGACCAAAGTAAGACCAAATGAAGCTAATACACTCAATTAGGACCAAAAATACATTACATCATCCTTTGGTTATCTAAACCTTCCTAGTGACTAAAATGGAGCCATTGACCAAAGTAAGACCAAATGAAGCTCAATACACTCAATTAGGACCAAATAGGCTCATTACATCATTTTTGGTTATCTACAACATCCTAGTGACTAAAATGGAGCCATTGAAAGTGTATGTGTGCACGAGAAGGGGGGGGGTTGAATCGTGCAAGTTTTAAAATTGCTTGTTAAAACTTTTACTTAGAAAGTTGTTTTTACTCAGAAGGTATGATTAAGAGTTTGCAGCGGAAAATGCTTTCTGAGAAGATTAAGTTTCTGAGAACTTAGTCTTTCTAAGAAAGTTCCTTTCTGAGAGATTTTAAGAAAATGACTTAAGAGTTTGAGTTTCTTAAAGCTTTTCTGATTTTAATCAATAAGGTTTTTCACGAGACCTATTAATTAAAGTTGTGATAGAGTTTTTCTCAAAGATTTGACACGTAATGAGTTAGGGAGAAAAGCTTAACACAAGGGATTTTATACTGGTTCGGTTATAACCAACCTACTCCAGTCCTCAACCTTCAGTTGAGAGTTCTTAGATATTCTTCTTAATGTGCCTTCCCAGACAACACTGCCTTTACTAAGTAAAGGACTTCCACACCTCACAACCCGAAGTGGAACACTTCCTTGCCTCACACTAGAGGACTTCCTTGCCTCACACAGGACTT
>RYYW01000112.1:0-21917 GCA_013621005.1 Aeschynomene evenia | reverse complement strand
CACCTCTCTCAGAAAGGTACCTTCCGGAAACTAGTTACCAACGGTAACTTTTGGATAAGTGGCAGGAACGGCTAGTTATCATGTCTATAAATATTATTTAGCATTGTTTCATTGAGCACTTTACGCTCAAAAGCTTACCAAAACTCTGCCAAACCTCTCCTCGCTTTCCAATCTTCATCTGCCCTTTCTCTCTCTCTCTCTCTTGTTCTTCTCTATCTCTTCTCAACCTCAAACCTTTCTTTCAAATGGCCGTCTGGAGAATCAAGGGCTTAATGAGAACAATCTCAATGAGATATCCGAGATATTCTCTATGACAATGAGGAAATGCAGTCCCTATTCACAAGACTTATCTCCCAAGGAATCTTGCCATGGGAAGGGTATTGCCTCTCAATGTCTACAATCAGGTGGACGAAATCCAATTCACCTTTCTCAAGCAACCCGGATGGCCAGCCATGATGAGCTCGAAGACGTATGCTACCCAAATGTGGTAAGAGCCTTCTATTCGCAAATAGAAGGTTCACCAACAAGGGGTCAAAGCAAGATTGGTGACCAACAGATCCGCTTCTCCTCCTTGACATCAACAAAGTCTTCAAGACTTTGAATGGTGGCGCTGTCATCGCGACGACCCAGAATGGGTCAAGGAGGTAGATGACTCGGAGAAGAAGTCGTGACACTTCTGACTGGTAGCAACAGCCTACCACTCAAAGGGGTAAAGGTACCTCATCTCACGCAAGAGGCAGAATCATCTTCTCCGTTGTGCAACACCCTTCTCCCTCGGATTGGAGACATGGGGAACGTTACCACCATGGATGCCTGCCTGCTGTACCATCTACTGAAGAAGGAAAGAGTAGATTTTGGGAGGATGGTGCTCAACTACATGATGCACCAGGCTCATCCAAAGAGGGCTCTCACGAGTCTACCTTACGGCAACCTTCTGACCAGAATCCTCAACCTTTCTCCTTCCCACTTGAAGACTATGAATACGTCTTCAACACAGTAAGTTCTCCATGGTCATCTTCAACATCAAGAAGAAAAGGTACCAGATACGGGGGCACCTAAGAAGAAGGAGGAAGCAAAGTCCTCTAAGGGAGCTGCTGGTCTCATCCAGCCGTCTAAGGCTGAGAAAGGAAAGGAAAGGTTTCCGATCCTCCAGAAAGAAGAAAAAGAAGCAAAAGGTGACTCATCCTTCTCCAACAAGGGTGACACGGAGTATGGCTTCTGAGGAAGCTCAGAAGACTCCTCAGAAGGCACCTACGGTCGTTGAGGCTGCTGAAGACTTAGAAGAAACACGTCTGAGCAACCCATGACCAGAAAAAGGAAAGCACCTCTACTCTCCAAGTCCCAGACGTGCCACCAGAGGGGAAAAGAACGTGGTCGTTTGGTAAAAGCTAACTCTAACTTTCCACCTTCATTTCTTCACTCTTCTTCTACTTCAATTCCTATTTCTGATTCTGTTGATGGTTTTAAACCCACCAAATTTAAAACTAAACTCCTACATTCCTTGAAACATCAGGGAAAAACTCACAAAGGAGTGGGGAAAAAAACCACCAAGAAACAGAGCCCGCCAAAGCCGACGGGTAAAGAAATTGTAGCAGTTACTGCTACTACTGCCACCATCGCTGCTGCTACTACTGCTGCTGTTGAAGAAGAAGCAGAAGCTTCTCATCACTCCTCCCCATCTGGACATGTCTCCCCCACCAGAGAAGACATTCAGGGGCATGAAGGAAATGTCGCTGATTCCTCTTCCGAGGAAGAAGATGCGGCACGCTTTCACATTGTGCATCGCACTCCAGATGCTGGAAGCTCAAGAAAGAGCCCCAGAAGAAGCCATCTGAGGTTTCTATGGTGGAACTTTCTGAGGCAACCACAACTGAAGTTGCCACTGTGAATGCTGAGTCCTTGCTCAGACGATGCTCGACGTCCAGAAGGCGCTGGATCAACCTTCTGAGACTCCAGAAGCTGCTCCGATGCAACAACAACAACAACTACAGCATGAGGAACGCTTCATTGAACCAACTTCTGAGGTTGGTCTCCTCTCTTCTGAGATCCCTCTGGAACATGAGGACACTCATGACTCAACACATGACGTAGTGCCAGGGACCACCAGCACTGGGCTCAGCTCAGAGGTGGGCGCTGACGCTACCATGGCTGCCGGAGTTGCAGCAGTTGAGGCATTTGTTGCCACAGTTCCTTAGAAGGAACTCTCTCTGAGAAGGACTCTCAGAAGGAACCAGAGGTTCCTCCTCAAGATATAACAGAGGTTCCTCCTACATCCTTTGATCAACAAGGTCCCACCTTCTCCATAACGGACTCAATGATCGGTTCTGGCTTTCAGCTGGGAAGGATGGTAGTCACCCCCTCCTCTGTGCAATTTCGGCCTTTCTTGGTCGAACTGAGAAGTTGAAGCGCATTGAAGCCATGCATAGCCAAATATCAACCTTCAACCTCCCGACGAGGCTCAGACTATGGAGCAACCATCAGCTAGGCAACCCTCTGATCTAGACCTTGCTCTAGTTGCTGGGACACTCAAAGGCAGCCTTCGATTGAACTTGCTGCTATTGAAGGTAAAGCTGTACAAGAAGAAGAACCTCCTGATATCAAACAAGGGATATAATCGATGAAGTACTTGAGGCTGAAGTCTCTCGTCCTCCTTCATCTCAACCCTCTCTTCTCACAGCCTTCCACTGCCTCTGACCTCCCTCCAGAATGCGCTCAGAATGCGACTCAGAGCGAGATTCTCATGGAGATATGCCAGCTGCTACGCTACATTGCCAGACGGCAGTAGTTCTAAGTCAATGATGGCGTTTATATCTTAGCCACCCTTTTTGATGTAACAAAGGGGGAGTAGATAAATGATAAAATTTTTGTACATTGGCTATTGTAACACTAGGCTAGAACTTAGGGGGAGCAACATTTAGGGGAGCTAAATCTTTTGTATCTTTACAAAACCATAAATGAAAAATCATTTCTTTGGCATCTCATGTTTACCTATCTTATGCTTATCTTTTATTATTTTTTGGCATCTCTTGATTTACTTAGCTTGATATTTCTGAATCTCTACATACATTATCATGAAATACATGCTATAAATTGATAATCTCAACAGTGATCATACATTGCATACTTGAACTGTTGATTATCTCAGCCTTCTAAGAAAATAACGAGCCTTCTCTCAGAAAGCTAAATTAGTTTCTAAGAAAGCAAAAGTGATTCTGAATAGTTATGAACTTACTCAGAAACACTTCTGAACTTAAGCAAATTATTATCTTAAGACTTAAGTTGTTATCATCAAAAAGGGGAGATTGTAAGCTCCAGAACCCTTCTGAGAGATTAAGCATAATTCTCTTAGAGTTATGAAAGTTTTAATGATAACAAGGTAGCCATAAGTATAAATTTTACTTAAGTTTTGCTAATATGTGCGCTAAGTGTCTCAGAAGCTAAATTATTGCATGCCATGAGCCAAAGACAAAGACAAAACATCAAGTAACCTCGAGATGAATTGATAAAAGCATAGCGCCAAAGATATCAGAAAGGATATCTCAGAAGCGCAGAAGGTGAAACTGTTTCTGAGGAAAGAACACTGTCGCCTCAGAAGGGTCTCAGAAGACCTAGCGACTAGGAGTTCTCAGAAGGGTCTTCCCTCAGAAGGTTAGCCTCAGAAGTCGTACAACTCTTAGAAGGTTGGACTCAGAAGCAACCAGTGTTGGACTCAGGAAGTGCAACAGACTCAGAAAGCTCGCTACAACTAGCCAAGGAAGTGGGACACGCGCACTGTGCAGTTCTGAAAGTTCCTCATTTTGCGCTGACTGTAGCAGGGAGCCGTTCTGAAAGGACACAGCCACATAAGCAAAGTGAAAGCCTCTAATTTCGCGGCTCTTTGATGCCTTATATATGAGTTCATTCCAGAGCAATAGGACAAACTCTTGCACTAAAACTCTTGATTAACGTGCCAAAACTCTGTTGAATTGAAAATCATTTTGCGAAACTTAGAACTTTCTCAGAAGACATTTTACCAAATTGTTTTTCTAACTTTGCAAAATCTTCTAGTTCTGAATGGTGTAAATTCTTACATGTGTAAGTTAATCCTAGAGTCTACTAAGTGTAAAACTAGGTTTGTAACTTAGTTTGGTAGTTGTTTTCGATCAAACAAACTTTCTGAAAAACGCTAAGTCCTTCGTTGTTTGAAGGCAGTTTTTAAGTCCTCTAGTGTTTGAGGCAAGGAAGTCCTCTGTTGTGAGGCAAGGAAGTCCTCTGTTGTGAGGCAAGGAGTCCTCTGTTGTGAGGCAAGGAAGTCCTCTGTTGTGAGGCAAGGAAGTCTCTGTTGTGAGGCAAGGAAGTCCTCTGTTGTGAGGCAAGGAAGTCCTTAATTGTTTAAGGCAAGGAAGTCCTCTAGTGTGAGGCAAGGAAATCCACTTCGGGTTGTGAAGTGGTGAAAGTCCTTTACGTGGTAAAGGCAGTGTTGTCTGGAAGGCACATAAGAAGAATATCTAAGAACTCTCACTAAAGGTTGAGGACTGGAGTAGGTGGTTATAACCGAACCAGTATAAAATCCCTTGTGTTAAGCTTTTCTCCCTAACTCATTACGTGTCCAAATCTTTAAGAAAAACTCTATCACAACTTTAATCAAGAGGTCTTTTGAAAACCTTATTGATCAAAATCAGAAAGCTTTTAAGAAACTTAAATCTTAAGTCGTTTTCTTAAAATCTCTCAGAAAGGAACTTTCTTAGAAAGACTAAGTTCTCAGAAACTTAATCTTCTCAGAAAGCATTTTCCGCTGCAAACTCTTAATCATACCTTTCTGAGTACAAACAGCTTTCTAAGTAAAAGTTTTAACAAGCAATTTTTAAAACTTGCACGATTCAACCCCCCTTCTCGTGCACACATACACTTTCAATTGGCATCAGAGCTCGGTCCTTAAGGGGTTGAGCACTTCGCAGTGTCAAGGAAAAGATCCACGAAGGGAAATATGAACTCACCAGCTGCATTCATATCAGATGGGGCCTCAATAAACAGACCTCCGATGTTTCTCGGAGACAGCTTCGACTACTGGCGTGACAGGATGACGCTGTTCATCAAGCACACCAGTTTGGACTTATGGGATAGGATCGAGAATGGAGACTATCAGCCTCTGCAGACAATTACAGAGGATGTTGTAGTTGCAACAGACGCTGAGCCAGGAGCGGCACCTCCAACACTCAGAACCTATACAAGACGAGTCCCTAAGGATGAATGGACTCAAGAGATGAAAGAGAAGATACAACTCAACTTCAAAGCTAAATACATTCTTCTCTGCGCCTTGCCCAAGGTAGAATACGACAAGATTGTGTCGTGTGATACCGCTCAAGAAATTTGGAGAGATTACACATGCTGCACGAAGGAAATGATGAAGTCAAGGAAACTAAGGTATCAATGCTCGTACATAAGTACGAGTCCTTCTGCATGCAACCTGAGGAAACTATTGACAACATGTCAATAAGATTTCTCCACATCATAAATCAGCTAAAGGTCTTGGGAAAGACCTACTCCAACGTTGAGATGGTGAGGAAATTCTCAGAGCCTCTCTGCCAAGTGGCGCCCAAAGGTGACAGCAATCCAAGAAGCAAAGGATCTAAATCAGCTGGGTTTAGATGTATTGTTTGGCTCACTCAAAAACTCACGAGATGAGCTTGAAGGACTACTTGGAGGACCATCTTCATCCTCAAGACCCAGAAAGCTCTGGCTCTGAAAGTCAGATCAAAAAGACTTCAAAGCCTTAAAGGCTGAAGAATATCTGAATCTGAAACGATCAAAACTCAGATTCCGATGAAGATGACATCTCTCTTTCTAGTAAGGAAAATGAAGAAAGCTTGGAAGAGAAGACCAAGCAAGACAAAGAGATCACACCTAGAAAAGGAAAGTCAAAGTCTTCTGATGCCACATGTTTTGGCTGTGGAGAAAGGGGCCACTTCAGAACGGAGTGTCCTCAGAACAAGGAAAGAAGAAGTTCATTCCCAGAAGAAGAAGAGGCAATGATGCTACATGGAGTGACTCAGAAGAGGAAGACTCTGAGTCAGAAAGTGAAGAGGAAGCTAATGTCTGCTTCATGGCCGGTACTGACTTATTCTGGAAACAGAATCTGAGTCAGAAGAGGTACCAAACACTCCTCCTCTCTCATACTCATACAATGAGATCTCAGAACTCTATGAAGAGCTTCTGAGAGACTCAAACGAATTAGCTAACAATTTCAGCAAACTAAGAAAGTCTTTTAAATCCTTAGAAGCTGAAAATGCTAGACTAATTCAAGAAGTAGAGAACCTAAGGCTTGAAAGAGATGACTTTAAAAATAGATATCTTGAAAGCCACAACCTCTATCAAGCTTTAGAAACAATGTCTTCTGTAACTGTTGAAAAAGCCGAACTGGCTTTGATAGAATTACAAAAGACAAATGAGCTTCTCACTTCTGACTTGGTTAAGATGGTCAAAGGTGAAAAAAATGATGACACTCTTGCTTGGTGGTCAAAGACCTTACAAGGATAAGAGTGGACTCAGTTTATGAAGAAATCTTCGAACCAAATGATTGATCCATCCTTAACTAATCACCTCGCACGTGCATAGCTTGTTTTAAGAGTGGCCATGGTTCTGAAAAATGTCCTATGTTGGAAAAAGGAAAAATTCTAAGCCTCAGAAGGCCAAAAGAAAACTCAGAAAGCTAAGCCTTCTAAGAAGACTATCCCCTCTCAGAAGGGAAAAACTTCTCAGAAGCAAGTGCTTCTGAAAAGGGCAAACAAAAGGTCTCTGACTCTCAAAAACCATGACCTCCTTAAGAAAAGAAGGCAAAGTCCAAGAAAGCTAACAAGCAAGGACCCAACAAAGAATGGGTACCTAAATCTGTTAACTTGTGACTGCAGGTGCATCTCAAGCGTGCTCCACCACCACGATGAGCAGTGGTACCTTGACAGTGGCTGCTCAAGGCACATGACTGGAAGCAAGCACTGGTTCAGAAGTCTCAGCCCAAGAAAGGCGAACAGTGCGATTCGTGATGGCGCTAAAGGAGAGTCACTGCAATCGGAGATGTTGGTAAGGACTCCCTCTCACCAAATCTCAGATGTACTTTTGGTCGATGGCTTAACTCACAAGCTATTAAGCATTAGTCAATTTTGTGACAAAGGCTTAAAGGTTGAGTTTTATGCCAAGTATTGTCATGTGATTAATCTCACAACTGACAAGGTCGTTCTGGAAGGAAAACGTGTGGGTAACATCTATGTTATCCATCTAGATGATCTAAAGGATCAAATGTGGATGCCTTGTCTCTGTCCAAGAAGACAAATGGCTATGGCATAAGAAACTTGGTCATGCCCATATGAGACTTTTCTGAACTCTCTCAGAAAGGACTCGTAAAGGGCCTTCCCAATTAAGTATCAGAAGGATGCAACCTGCGACTTCTGTGAAAAGGGAAACAGACCAAGGCCTCCTTTCCCAGTAAAAGTGATATTTTCTACTCAAACCACTGGAACTGCTCCACATGGATCTCTTCGGACCAACCAGAACAGCTTCCCTTTCTGGAAAACGCTATGGTCTTGTCATAGTGGATGACTAC
This sequence comes from Aeschynomene evenia, assembly GCA_013621005.1. Classification (NCBI taxonomy): domain Eukaryota; kingdom Viridiplantae; phylum Streptophyta; class Magnoliopsida; order Fabales; family Fabaceae; genus Aeschynomene; species Aeschynomene evenia. The sequence continues at coordinate 14,341 of RYYW01000112.1, read as the reverse complement.
TCCAGATTCACTTGGGTATTCCTTCTAGCTTCTAAGGAAGAAACTTTTGAGAAGTTCAAAGCATTTGCGAAAAGAGTTTCAACTGAAAAATTCGCACATTCATGCCATTAGATCAGATCATGGTGGTGAATTTGAGAATCATGCTTTTGAAAAGCTTTGTGAAAATCTGGGCATAGCTCACGAATTCTCATCTCCCAGAACTCCTCAACAAAATGGAGTAGCTGAGAGAAAGAATCGAAGCCTTCAAGAGATGGCAAGAACAATGCTCCTAGAAAGTGGACTTTCAAAAGGTTTCTGGGCTGAAGCAGTAAATACTTCATGCTACATTCAGAATCGAGTCTTTCTAAGACCAATTCTGAAAAAGACACCTTACGAGCTATGGAAGAATAAAATACCAAACATTTCTTATTTTCATATATTTGGTTCTTCTTTTTTTATTCTCAACACAAAGGACAAACTCTCCAAGTTTAATCCTAAGTCCGATGATGGATACTTCCTAGGATACTCCTCAGCCTCTAAAGCTTACAGAGTATATAACAAGGAGTAAATGTGTTGAGAGACAATCCATATCAAGTTCAAAAACTTAGTAAGGACCTGTCTCAGAAAGGTGCTGACTTAGAAGATGAATTTGAGAAACTCAACATCTCTTCTGAGAAAGCCAAAAGGAAAATTCTTATAGATGATGAGACTGACTTCCAACCCATGGAACAATCATCGTCATCTAAAGAAAAATCTAGTAACATCATCAAAGCTCAATACACTCAATTAGGACCAAAATAGGCTCATTAGGTCATCCTTTGGTTATCTAAACCTTCCTAGTGACTAAAATTGAAGAATTGACCAAAGTAAGACCAAACAAAGCTCAATACACTCAATTAAGACCAAAATAGGCTCATCACATCATCCTTTGGTTGTCTACAATATCCTAGTGGCTAAAATGGAGCCATTGACCAAAGTAAGACCAAATGAAGCTCAATACACTCAAAATAGTCTCATTAGGTCATCCTTTGGTTATCTAAACCTTCCTAGTGAGTAAAATGGAAAAATTGACCAAAGTAAGATCTAATGAAGCTCAATACACTCAATTAGAACCAACATAGGCTCATTACATCATCCTTTGGTTATTAAACAATCCTAGTGACTTAAATGAAGATATTGATCAAAGTAAGACCAAATTAAGCTCGATACACTCAATTAGGACCAAAATAGGCTCATTACATCATCCTTTGGTTATCTACAACATCCTAGTGACTAACATGGAGCCATTGACCAAAGTAAGACCAAATGGAGTTCAATACACTCAATTAGTACCAAAATAGGCTCATTAGGTCATCCTTTGGTTATCTAAACCTTCCTTGTGACTAGAATGCAAGAATTGACCAAAGTAAGACCTAATGAAGCTCAATACACCCAATTAGGACCAAATAGCCTCATTACATCATCCTTTGGTTATGTACAACATCCTAGTGACTAAAATAGAGCCATTGACCAAAATAAGACCAAATGAAGCTCAATACACTTAATTAGGACCAAATGAAGCTCAATACACTCAAAATAGGCTCATTAGGTCATCCTTTGGTTATCTAAACCTTCCTAGTGACTAAAATTGAAGAATTGACCAAAGTAAGACCTAATGAAGCTCAATACACTCAATTAGAACCAAAATAGGCTCATTACATCATCCTTTTGTTATATAAACCATCGTAGTGACTTAAATGAAGCCATTGATCAAAGTAAGACCAAATTAAGCTCGATACACTCAATTAGAACCAAAATAGGCTCATTACATCATTTGGTTATCTACAACATCCTAGTGACTAACATGGAGCCATTGACCAAAGTAAGACCAAATGGACTTTAATACACTCAATTAGGACCAAAATAGGCTCATTAGGTCATCCTTTGGTTATCTAAACCTTCCTTGTGACTAGAATCCAAGAATTGATCAAAGTAAGACCTAATGAAGCTCAATACACTCAATTAGGACCAAATAGGCTCATTAGGTCATCCTTTGGTTATCTAAACCTTCCTTGTGACTAGAATGCAAGAATTGATCAAAGTAAGACCTAATGAAGCTCAATACACTCAATTAGGACCAAAATAGGCTCATTACATCATCCTTTTGTTATGTACAACATCCTAGTGACTAAAATGGAGCCATTGACCAAAGTAAGACCAAATGAAGCTCAACACACTCAATTAGGACTAAAATAGGCTAATTAGGTCATCCTTTGCTTATCCAAACTTTCCTAGTGACTATAATTGAAGAATTGAACAAAGTAAGATCTAATGAAGCTCAATTCACTCAATTAGAACCAAAGTAGGCTCATTACATCATCCTTTGGTTATATAAACCATCCTAGTGACTAAAATGGAGCCCATTGACGAAAGTAAGACTAAATGAAGCTCAATACACTCAATTAGGACCAAATAGGCTCATAAGGTCATCCTTTGGTTAACTTAACCTTCCTAGTGACTAAAATTGAAGAATTGACCAAAGTAAGACCAAACGAAGCTCAATACACTCAATTAGGACCAAAATAGGCTCATCACATCATCCTTTGGTTGTCTACAAATCCTAGTGACTAAAATGGAGCCATTGACCAAAGTAAGACCAAATGAAGCTCAATACACTCAAAATAGGCTCTTTAGGTCATCCTTTGGTTATCTAAACCTTCCTAGTGAGTAAACTGGAAGAATTGACCATAGTAAGATCTAATGAAGCTCAATACACTCAATTAGAACCAACATAGGCTCATTACATCATCCTTTGGTTATATAAACAATCCTAGTCACTAAAATGGAGTCATTGACCAAAGTAAGACCAAATGAAGCTCAATACACTCAATTAGGACCAAAATAGACTCATTAGGTCATCCTTTGGTTATCTAAACCTTCCTAGTGACTAAAATTGAAGAGTTGACCAAAGAAAGACCTAATGAAGCTCAATACACTCAATTAGAACTAAAGTAGGCTCATTACATCATCCTTTGGTTATATAAACCATCCTAGTGACTTAAATGGAGCCATTGACCAAAGTAAGACCAAATGAAGCTCAATACACTCAAGTAGGACCAAAATGAGCTCATAAGGCCATCCTTTGGTTATCTAAACCTTCCTAGTGACTAAAATTGAAGAATTGACCAAAGTAAGACCAAACAAAACTCAATTACACTCAATTAGGACCAAAATAGGCTCATCACATCATCCTTTGGTTGTCTACAATATCCTAGTGGCTAAAATGGAGTCATTGACCAAAGTAAGACCAAATGAAGCTCAATACACTCAAAATAGGCTCATTAGGTCATCCTTTGGTTATCTAAACCTTGCTAGTGAGTAAAATGGAAGAATTGACCAAAGTAAGATCCAATGAAGCTCAATACACTCAATTAGAACCAACATAGGCTCATTACATCATCCTTTGGTTATATAAACCATCCTAGTGACTAAAATGGAGCCATTGACCAAGGTAAGACCAAATTAAGCTCAATACACTCAATTAGGACCAAAATAGCCTCATTACATCATCCTTTGGTTATCTAAACTTTCCTAATGACTAAAATTGAACAGTTGACCAAAGTAAGACCTAATGAAGCTCAATACACTCAATTAAACCAAAACAGGCTCATTACGTCATCCTTTGGTTATATAAGCCATCCTAGTCACTAAAATGGAGTCATTGACGAAAGTAAGACCAAATGAAGCTCAATACACTCAATTAGACCAAAATAGGCTCATAAGGTCATCCTTTGTTATCTAAACCTTCCTAGTGACTAAAATTGAAGAATTGACCAAAGTAAGACCAAACGAAGCTCAATACACTCAATTAGGACCAAAATAGGCTCATCACATCATCCTTTGGTTGTCTACAATATCCTAGTGACTAAAAGGAGCCATTGACCAAAGTAAGACCAAATGAAGCTCAATACACTCAAAATAGGCTCTTTAGGTCATCCTTTGGTTATCTAAACCTTCCTTGTGAGTAAAATGGAAGAATTGACCAAAGTAAGATCTAATGAAGCTCAATACACTCAATTAGAACCAAATAGGCTCATTACATCATCCTTTGGTTATATAAACCATCCTAGTGACTAAAATGGAGCCATTGACCAAAGTAAGACCAAATGAAGCTCAATACACTAAATTAGGACCAAAATAGGCTCATAATCATCCTTTGGTTATCTAAACCCTAGTGACTAAAATTGAAGAATTGACCAAAGTAAGACCAAACGAAGCTCAATACACTCAATTAGGACCAAAATAGGCTCATACATCATCCTTTGGTTGCTAGTGACTAAAATGGAGCCATTGACCAAGTAAGACCAAATGAAGCTCAATACACTCAAAATAGGCTCTTTAGGTCATCCTTTGGTTATCTAAACTTCCTAGTGACTAAAATTGAAGATTGACCAAAGTAAGACCTAATGAAGCTCAATACACTCAATTAGAAAAATAGGCTCATTACATCATCCTTTGGTTATATAAACCATCCTAGTGACTAAAATGGAGCCATTGACCAAAGTAAGACCAAATGAAGCTCAATACACTCAATTAGGACCAAAATAGCTCATTATCATCCTTTTTTATCTAAACCTTCCTAGTGACTAAAATGAAGATTGACCAAAGAAAGACCTAATGAAGCTCAATTAGACCAAAATAGGCTCATTACATCATCCTTTGGTTATATAAAACTATCCTAGTGACTTAAATGGATTGACCAAAGTAAGACCAAATGAAGCTCAATACACTCAATTAGGACCAAAATAGGCTCTCATCCTTTGGTTATCTAAACATCCTAGTGACTAAAATTGAAGAATTGACCAAAGTAAGACCAAACAAAGCTCAATACACTCAATTAGGACCAAAATAGGCTCATTACATCATCCTTTGGTTATCTACAATATCCAGTGACTAAAATGGAGCCATTGACCAAAGTAAGACCAAATGAAGCTCAATACACTCAATAGGCTCTTTAGGTCATCCTTTGGTTATCTAAACCTTCCTAGTGACTAAAATGGAGAATTGACCAAAGTAAGATAATGAAGCTCAATACACTCAATTAGAACCAAATAGGCTCATTACATCATCCTTTGGTTATATAAACATCCTAGTGACTAAAATGGAGTCATTGACCAAAGTAAGACCAAATGAAGCTCAATACACTCAATTAGGACCAAAATAGGCTCATTATCATCCTTTGGTTATCTAAACCTTCCTAGTGACTAAAATTGAGAATTGACCAAAGTAAGACCAAAAAGCTCAATACACTCAATTAGGACAAAATAGGCTCATCACATCATCCTCTACAATATCCTAGTGACTAAAATGGAGCCATTGACCAAAGTAAGACCAAATGAAGCTCAATACACTCAAAATAGCTCATTAGGTCATCCTTTGGTTATCTAAACTTCCTAGTGAGTAAAATAATTGACCAAAGTAAGAAATGAAGCTCAATACACTCAATTAGACCAAATAGGCTCATTACATCATCCTTTGGTTATATAAAAATCCTAGTGACTTAAATGGAGCCATTGATCAAAGTAAGACCAAATTAAGCTCAATACACTCAATTAGGACCAAAATAGGCTCATTACATCATCCTTTGGTTATCTACAACATCCTAGTGACTAAATGGAGCCATTGACCAAAGTAAGACCAAATGAAGCTCAATACACTCAATTAGGACCAAAATAGGCTCATTAGGTCATCCTTTGGTTATCTAAACCTTCCTTGTGACTAAAATGAGAATTGACCAAAGTAAGACCTAATGAAGCTCAATACACCCAATTAGGACCAAAATAGCTCATTACATCATCCTTTGGTTATGTACAACATCCTAGTGACTAAAATAGAGCCATTGACCAAAGTAAGACCAAAAGTAATTATGAAGCTCAATACACTCAAAATAGGCTCATTAGTCATCCTTTGGTTATCTAAACCTTCCTAGTGACTAAAATTGAAGAATTGACCAAGTAAGACCTAATGAAGCTCAATACACTCAATTAGACCAAAATAGGCTCATTACATCATCCTTTTGTTATATAAACATCTAGTGACTAAATGAGCCATTGATCAAAGTAAGACCAAATAAGCTCACACTCAATTAGGACCAAAATAGGCTCATTACATCATCCTTTGGTTATCTACAACATCCTAGTGACTAAAATGGAGCCATTGACCAAAGTAAGACCAAATGAAGCTCAATACACTCAATTAGGACCAAAATAGGCTCATTAGGTCATCCTTTGGTTATCTAAACCTTCCTAGTGACTAAAATGAAGAATTGACCAAAGTAAGACCTAATGAAGCTCAATACACTCAATTAGGACCAAAATAGGCTCATTACATCATCCTTTTGTTATCTACAACATCCTAGTGACTAAAATGGAGCCATTGACAAAGTAAGACCAAATGAAGCTCAACACACTCAATTAGGACAAATAGGCTAATTAGGGGACCAAAGTAAGACCAGCTCAACACTCAATTTAATAGGCTCATTACATCATCCTTGGTTATATAAACCATCCTAGTGACTAAAATGGAGCCATTGACCAAAGTAAGACAAATGAAGCTCAATACACTCAATTAGGACCAAAATAGGCTCATTAATCATCCTTTGGTTATCTAAACCTTCCTAGTGACTAAAATGAAGAATTGACCAAAGTAAGACCAAATGAAGCTCAATACACTCAATTAGGACCAAAATAGGCTCATACATCATCCTTTGGTTATCTACAATATCCTAGTGACTAAAATGGAGCCATTGACCAAAGTAAGACCAAATGAAGCTCAATACACAAAATAGGCTCTTTTAGGTCATCCTTTGGTTATCTAAACCTTCCTAGTGACTAAAATGGAAGAATTGACCAAAGTAAGATCTAATGAAGCTCAATACACTCAATTAGAACCAAATAGGCTCATTACATCATCCTTTGGTTATCTAACAATCCTAGTGACTAAAATGGAGCCATTGACCAAAGTAAGACCAAATGAAGCTCAATACACTCAATTAGGACCAAAATAGCTCATTATCATCCTTTGGTTATCTAAACCTTCCTAGTGACTAAAATTGAGATTGACCAAAGTAAGACCTAATGAAGCTCAATACACTCAATTAGAAAAATAGGCTCATTACATCATCCTTTGGTTATAATGAAAGTGTATGTGTGCACGAGAAGGGGGGGTTGAATCGTGCAAGTTTTAAAAATTGCTTGTTAAAACTTTTACTTAGAAAGCTGTTTTTACTCAGAAGGTATGATTAAGAGTTTGCAGCGGAAAATGCTTTCTGAGAAGATTAAGTTTCTGAGAACTTAGTCTTTCTAAGAAAGTTCCTTTCTGAGAGATTTTTAAGAAAACGACTTAAGATTTGAGTTTCTTAAAAGCTTTCTGATTTTGATCAATATGTTTTCAAAAGACCTCTTGATTAAAGTTGTGATAGAGTTTTTCTCAAAGATTTGGACACGTAATGAGTTAGGGAGAAAAGCTTAACACAAGGGATTTTATACTGGTTCGGTTATAACCAACCTACTCCAGTCCTCAACCTTGTTGAGAGTTCTTAGATATTCTTCTTAATGTGCCTTCCCAGACAACACTGCCTTTACCACGTAAAGGACTTCCACCACTTCACAACCCGAAGTGGATTTCCTTGCCTCGCAATAGAGGACTTCCTTGCCTTAAACAATTAAGGACTTCCTTGCCTCACAACAGAGGACTTCCTTGCCTCACAACAGAGGACTTCGTTGCCTCAAACAATTAAGGACTTCCTTGCCTCACAACAGAGGACTTCCTTGCCTCACAACACTAGAGGACTTAAAACTGCCTTCAAACAACGAAGGACTTAGCGTTTTTCAGAAAGTTTGTTTTGATCGAAAACAACTACCAAGACTAAGTTACAAACCTAGTTTTACACTTAGTAGACTTCTAGGATTAACTTACAAATGTAAGAATTTACACCAATTCAGAACTAGAAGATTTTGCAAAGATAGAAAAACAATTTCGTAAAAATTGTCTTTCTGAGAAAGTTCTAAGTTTTCGCAAAATGATTTTCAATTCAACAGAGTTTTGGCACGTTTAATCAAGAGTTTTAGTGCAAGAGTTTTCGTCACATTGCTCTGGAATTGAACTCATATATATAGGCATCAAAGAGCCGCGAAATTAGAGGCTTTCACTTTGCTTATGTGGCTGTGTCCTTTTCAGAACGGCTCCCTGCTACAGTCAGCGCAAAATGAGGAACTTTTCAGAACTGCACAGTGCGCGTGTTCCCACTTCCTTGGCTAGTTGTAGCGAGCTTTCTGAGTCTGTTTGCACTTCCTTGAGTCCAGACACTTGGTTGCTTCTGAGTCCAACCTTCTAAGAGTTGTACGGACTTCTGAGGCTAACCTTCTGAGGGAAGACCCTTCTGAGAACTCCTAGTCGCGAGGTCTTCTGAGACCCTTCTGAGGCGACAGTGTTCTTTCCTCAGAAACATGTTTTCACCTTCTGCGCTTCTGAGATATCCTTTCTGATATCTTTGGCGCTATGATTTTATCAATTGATCTCGAGGTTACTTGATGTTTTGTCTTTGTCTTTGCTCATGGCATTGCAATAATTTATAGCTTTCTGAGACACTTAGCGCACATATTAGCAAAACCTTAAGTAAAATTTTATACTTATGGCTTACCTTGTTATCATTAAAACTTTCATGACTCTAAGAGAATTTATGCTTAATTCTCTCAGAAGGGTTCTGGAGCTTACAATCTCCCCCTTTTTGATGATAACAACTTAAGTCTTAAGATAATAATTTTGCTTAAGTTCAGAAGTGTTTCAGAGTAAGTTCATAACTTATTCAGAATTCACTTTTGCTTTCTTAGAAACTAATTTAGCTTTCTGAGAGAAGGCTTCGTTATTTTCTTAGAAGGCTGAGATAATCAACAGTTCAAGTATGCAATGTATGATTACTGTTTGAGATTATCAGTTTCATAGCATGTATTTCATGATAATGTATCTATGAGATTCAGAAATATCAAGCTAAGTAAATCAAGAGATGCCAAAAAATAAATAAAAAAGATAAGCATAAGATAGGTAAAACATGAGACGCCAAAGAAATTATTTTTCATTTATGGTTTTGTAAAGATACAAAAGATTTTGGCTCCCCCTAAGTTGTTGCTCCCCCTAAGTTCTAGCCTAGTGTTTACGATAGCCAAAGTAAAAAATTTTATCAATCATTTATCTACTCCCCCTTTGTTACATCAAAAAGGGTGGCTAAGACATAAACGCCATCATTGACTTAGAACTACTGCCTTCTGGCAATGTAGCGTAGCAGCTGGCATATCTCCATGAGAATCTCGCTCTGAGTCGCATTCTGAGCGCATTCTGGAGGAAGGTCAGAGGCAGTGGAAGGCTGGTGAGAAGATGAGGGTTGAGATGAAGGAGGACGAGAGACTTCAGCCTCAAGTACTTCATCGATTATATCCCTTGTTTGATATTCAGGAGGTTCTTCTTCTTGGACAGCTTTACCTTCAATAGCAGCAAGTTCAATCGAAGGCTGCCTTTGAGTGTCCTCAGCAACTAGAGCAAGGTCTAGATCAGAGGGTTGCCTAGCTGATGGTTGCTCCATAGCACCAGAAGTCTGAGCATCATCGGAGAGGTTGAAGGTTGAGATCTGGCTATGCATGGCTTCAGTGCTCTTCAACTTCTCAACTCGACCAAAGAAAGGCCGAAATTGCACGGAGGGTGGAGTGACTACCATCCTTCCCAGCTGAAAGCCAGAACCGATCATTGAGTCCGTTATGGAGAAGGTGGGACCTTGTTGATCAAAGGATGTAGGAGGAACCTCTGTTATATCTTGAGGAGGAACCTCTGGTTCCTTCTGAGAGTCCTTCTCAGAGAGAGTTCCTTCTAAGGAACTGTGGGCAACAAATGCCTCAACTGCTGCAACTCCGGCAGCCATGGTAGCGTCAGCGCCCACCTCTGAGCTGAGCCCAGTGCTGGTGGTCCCTGGCACTACGTCATGTGTTGAGTCATGAGTGTCCTCATGTTCCAGAGGGATCTCAGAAGAGAGGAGACCAACCTCAGAAGTTGGTTCAATGAAGCGTTCCTCATGCTGTAGTTGTTGCTGTTGTTGCATCGGAGCAGCTTCTGGAGTCTCAGAAGGTAGATCCAGCGCCTTCTGGACGTCGAGCATCGTCTGAGCCAAGGACTCAGCATTCACAGTGGCAACTTCAGTTGTGGTTGCCTCAGGAAGTTCCACCATAGAAACCTCAGATGGCTTCTTCTGGGGCTCTTTCTTGGAGCTTCCAGCATCTGGAGTGCGATGCACAATGTGAAAGCGTGCCGCATCTTCTTCCTCGGAAGAGGAATCAGCGACATTTCCTTCATGCCCCTGAATGTCTTCTCTGGTGGGGGAGACATGTCCAGATGGGGAGGAGTGATGAGAAGCTTCTGCTTCTTCTTCAACAGCAGCTGTAGTAGCAGCAGCGGTGGTGGCAGCAGTAGCAGTAACTGCTACAATTTCTTTACCCGTCGGCTTTGGCGGGCTCTGTTTCTTGGTGGTTTTTATCCCCACTCCTTTGTGAGTTTTTCCCTGATATTTCAAGGAATGTAGGAGTTTAGTTTTAAATTTGGTGGGTTTAAAACCATCAACAGAATCAGAAATAGGAATTGAAGTAGAAGAAGAGTGAAGAAATGAAGGTGGAGTGTTAGAGTTAGCTTTTACCAAACGACCACGTTTCTTTTTCCCTTCTGGTGGCACGTCTGGGACTTGGAGAGTGGGAGGTGCTTTCCTTTTTGGTCATGGGTTGCTCAGATGTTGTTTCTTCTGAGTCTTCAGCAGCCTCAGCAACTGTAGGTGCCTTCTGAGGAGTCTTCTGAGCTTCCTCAGAAGCCATACTCCGTGTCACCCTTGTTGGAGAAGGATGAGTCACCTTTTTGCTTCTTCTTCTTCTTTTCTGGAGGATCGGAAACCTTTTCCTTTCCTTTCTCAGCCTTAGAGGGCTGGATGGGACCAGCAGTTCCCTTAGAGGGCTTTGCTTCCTCCTTCTTCTTAGGTGCCCCCGTATCTGGTACCTTCTTCTTCTTGATGTTGTTGAAGGTGACCATGGAGAACTTACTGTGGTTGAAGACATATTCATAGTCTTCAAGTGGGAAGGAGAAATGGTTGAGGATTCTGGTCAGAAGGCTTCCGTAAGGTAGACTTGTGAGAGCCCTCTTTGGATGAGCCTGGTGCATCATGTAGTTGAGCACCATCCTTCCAAAATCTACTCTTTCCTTTTTCAGTAGGTGGTACAGCAGGCAGGCGTCCATGGTGGTAACGTTCCCCATGTCTCCAATCCGAGGGAGAAGGGTGTGTTGCACAACGGAGAAGATGATCCGAGCCTCTTGCGTGAGATGAGGCACCTTTACTCCTTTGAGTGGTAGGCTGTTGCTACCAGTCAGAAGAGTCACGACTTCTTCTTCCGAGTCATCTACCTCCTTGACCCATTCTGGGGTCGTCGGCGATGACAGCGCCACCATTCAAAGTCTTGAAGACTTTGTTGATGTCAGAGGAGGAGAAGCGGATCTGTTGGTCACCAATCTTGCTCTTGACCCCTTTGTTGGTGAACCTTTCTATTTGCGAATAAAGCCCTTACCACATTTGGGTAGCATACGTCTTCGGAGCTCATCATGGCTGGCCATCCGGGTTGCTTGAGAAAGGTGAATTGGATTTCGTCCACCTGATTGTAGACATTGAGAGGCAATACCCTTCCCATGGCAAGATTCCTTGGGAGATAAGTCTTGTGGAATAGGGACTGCATTTCCTCATTGTCATAGAGAATATCTTCGGATATCTCATTGAGATTGTTTCTCATTAACCCTTGATTTCTCCAGAGACGGCCATTTGAAAGAAAGGTTTTAAGTTTCGAGAAAGGATAGAGAAGAACAAGAGAGAGACAGAGAGAGAGAGAGAGGTGATGATTGGAAAGTGAGGAGAGGTTTTGGCAGAGTTTTGGTAAGCTCAAATGAAACAATGCTATAAGTATTTATAGACATGGTTGATAACTAGCCGTTTTCTGCCACTTATCCAAAGTTAACTTGTCTGTTTCTTTCTGAGAGAGGTGGTCCTTCTGAGAATCCCTTCTGAGAGATGTTTAAGATCTGAGAGATGAGTCTTCTGAGACCAATTTCTCAGATAGGGTTTCCTGTGTTTTCCTACTTCAAGCTCAGCGGCTTAGTTCTATTTGTTCGTCTCAGAATCTAAACTAGGACTTAGGGGGGTTTCTAAGAGAGTTTTTAAATTTCAAAGCACTTAGAAACATCTTAAATTGAGAAATCCTTTCAGAACATTGAAACGATCCTCGGGTAAAGGCTTTGTAAATATATCTGAGATTTGATCCTCAGTATTTACAAATTTGAGTTCAATGTCGCCTTTTTGCACATGATCCCTAATAAAATGATGTTTTATATCGATGTGCTTGGATCGAGAATGCTGAATAGGATTCTTAGCTAAGTTGATAGCACTTGTATTATCACAGAGGATAGGAATTTTGGTGTACCTTAATTGATAATCAAGTAGCTGATTCTTAATCCAGAGCATCTGAGAACAGCAGTTTGCAGCAGACACATATTCAGCTTCAGCAGTTGATAGGGCGATCGTATTTTGCTTCTTGCAAGACCAAGTGATCAAGCATTTTCCAAAGAAGCAGCAGCACCCACTTGTGCTTTTGCGATCTATCCTATCTCCAGCGTAGTCGGCATCGCAGTAACCTACAACATCAGAAGAACAACCTTTCTCGTACCAAAGACCAAGATTAGTAGTTCCACTTAAATATCGTAAAATTCGTTTAACTGCAGTCAAGTGTGATTGCTTGGGCTTAGACTGGAATCTAGCACAGATACCAACGCTGAGTTGGATATCTGGTCTGGAGGCAGTTAAGTAGAGAAGTGAGCCAATTATCCCTCGATAGTTACTTTCTGAGACTTTTCTCACCATCTTCATCCAAGTCAATTACTTGAGAGGGATGCATGGGGGTGCTCATGGGTTTGGCCTTATCCATCAGAAACTTCCTCAGAAGTTCCTTGGTATATTTTTCTTGATGAATGACTGTCCCTTCCGACTCTTGCTTGATTTGCAATCCTAGGAAGAATTTTAATTCTCCCATCATGCTCATCTCGAATTCACCTTGCATAAGCTTGGAGAATTCTTTGCAAAGGCATTCATTGGTTGCGCCAAATATTATGTCATCAACATAAATCTGGACAATCAAGAAGCCAGAGTCTTCTGAGAGCGTAAAAAGAGTTGTGTCCACTTTCCTCTGAGAATCCGTTTTTAAGCAAGAAAGAGCTCAATCTATCGTACCAAGCTCTTGGAGCTTGTTTCAAACCATAGAGAGCCTTTGTAAGCTTGAATACATGATTCGGGAATGCATCATTCACAAAACCAGGAGGTTGTTTTACATAAACTTCCTCAGAAAGGTATCCATTCAAGAAGGCGGACTTAACGTCCATCTGATAGAGTTTGAAACCTTTATGTGCAGCAAAAGCTAGCAACATTCTGATAGCTTCCAATCTTGCGACTGGGGCAAAGTTTCATCATAATCTATCCCTTCTTGTTGGTTGTACCCTTGAGCAACCAATCTTGCCTTGTTTCTCACGACTTGACCGTTTTCATCAAGTTTGTTTCGAAACACCCATTTAGTCCCAATGACACTCTTGCCTTTGGGTTTCTGAGTCAGTTTCCAAACTTGATTTCTCTCAAATTGGTCAAGTTCATCCTGCATGGCATTTACCCAGCTAGGATCATCCAACGCCTCTTCTATGGAATCTGGTTCCAGATCAGAGACCATAGCAGATTTGTATAGTTCCTTCTGGTTCTCACGCCACTTTCTGGATTACCCAAGACTTCATTCTGAGAGATGTTCTTCAAGTCTCTTGAACCTCTGATCCCTTTAGGGGTAGGGTTCTGAGAATGAGACACAGAAGGTTCTCTTTCTGAGTCATCAGAAGCTTGTCCTTCTGAGAATCTAGGTTCCATTGAATTTGGAGAAGTAGATTCTCTAGGTTCTGGAGCTTTGATGATGTTATTGGATTTTCTTTAGATGAAGATGATTGTTCCATGGGTTGGAAGTCAGTCTCATCATCTATAAGAATTTTCTTTTTGGCTTCTCAGAAGTGATGTTGAGTTTCTCAAATTCATCTTCTAAGTTAGCATCTTTCTGAGACAGGTCCTTACTAAGTTCTTTGAATTTAATATGATTGTCTCTTCAACACATTTACTCCTTTGTTATATACTCTGTAAGCTTTAGAGACTGAGGAGTATCCTAGGAAGTATCATCATCGGATTTAGGATCAAACTTAGAGAGTTTGTCCTTGGGTGTTGAGAATAACA